>JAJIBD010008401.1:0-102987 GCA_021461705.1 Cryptotis parvus | reverse complement strand
GGGAGTCAGAGGTTAGGTAATACACAGAAGGGAACGTGTGTGAATAAATGTCGAAAGGGCTAATACCACCCTAGAACTGAGCATTAAATACAGGCAAAAAAATGCACATGATGGCCTCTAAGTGTATGTAGTGCAACCCACAATGTGTAAGAGAAGGAAAAGAGAAAGAGGGAGAGAGAAAAGAGATAAAGAATCTGCCATTTAGGCAGGCTATGGGAAGGAGGATGGAATTGGGGACATAGGGTGGGAAATGGGCACTGGTGGAGGGCGGTGTACTGGAACAATATGTGACTGAAACCTCTAAACATGAACAATGTTGTAATTGTATATCTCATGGTAGTATAATAAAATATTTAATAAAAAAGGAAGAAGTAAGAATAATGGAGACTCCTAGAATGTTCTTGAGGTTAACCCTCTTTCTACTTAAAAAGATTGTCAGATTAAAATACTAAGCAAAAATATAATTTTTTTTCAAAAAGAGGCAAACTATACTACAAAGTGAGAGTAATCAAAGTATGTTACTAGAACGAAAACAAACATATGGATCAATGAAATAGAGTTGAAAATCAAGAAAAAGACCCACACAAATATAAACAATTTGTTATCTATAAGCAAGAACATTCCATGGTAAAAGGAAAATGATCACCAAATTGTGTGTGGATGGACACAGCCCGACCCAAGAGAGTGGCCGAATTCAAGCTCAGGTATGTAAGATTCGGTGACCACGCCTAATCAGGTTTCTTAGGGGAGCTGAAGCTGGGGCTGCCTCCCCACTTCAGCTCCCTCCACAAAGGCCTCCGGTGGCCCAGCCCAGAACTGCTGCTAAGGCTCTCGGCCAGACACCAGGTACTCAGGTGCAGGGCAGTCCCTGCCTGCCCACCCTGTGCTAGGGCCGACGGGATGTCTTGGGGTGAGGGCAGGTTTTGCTCCTTGGCCTGCCCCCACATTTAGAAGCCAGAAAAGCTAGCGCAATATAACCACCATCATCCTCAAGGTCCAGACTCCACAGCTGGACACAGCCTGATCCCCATGGCGCACAGGCGCTTTGTGCCTGCACGATATCTATAACCTGGTATACCACAAACATGAGGGGTCAGAGGTTAGGTAAAACAATGAAGGGAACAATGTGCTAATAATCAATCATTAATGATAATACCAGCCAAAAAGTGAGCATTGAATATAGGCAAAAAGATACACATGATAACCTCTAAATGTGTATGTATTGCAAAGCCACAATGTGTAAGAAAAGGAAGAGAGAGAGAGAGAGAGAGAGAGAGAGAAAGGGAAGGGGGAGGGAAGTGGGGACACTGGTGGTAGGATATGGGCATTGGTGGAGGCATAGGTGTTGGAACACTCTATGACCAAAACTCAAACATGAACATCTTTGTAATTGTATATCTCACAGTGGTATAATAATAAAATATTAATTTAAAATGGTGCATGAAAAATTGCTTGATCAATTGCAAAATTGGGTGATGGAACATTGTATAACTGAAACTCAATAATGAACAACTTTGCAGCTGTTGTTCTAAAATTAAACTAAATTAAATCTAAAATTAAATCAAAAATTAAATCAGTCACTACTTCATACCTCACATAAAAATTAATGTAAATGATTTAACTATTTGGAGGAAAAAAATTACAAAGAGGCAAATAGACAAAACACATCATAATATTGATTTACACGAACACTTTGGGAACTTAACTTCAACAACAAAAATACAAAAGTAAAATAAACAATAGGACATCAAACTAGAAAGTCTGTCTGTACCATGAGAAAGAAATCATTCTGCTCAATTAGAGAAAATATTTGCAAAATCATTTTTCAATAAGGTATTAATATCCTACATATAAAATATCTCATAAATCTCAATGACAAATCCCATCAAAAAATTGAACAGAAGAAATGGAGACATATCTCCAAAGATAAATACACATAACTAACAGGCACATTTAAAAAAAACACTTTTCACCACTTATTATCAGAGAGATACAAATAAAATCTACAACAAAAACTTATTTCTTACCTGTGAAAATGACCTTTCTCACAAGACCAGTGAATAGATGTTGGCAAGGTTACTGTAAAAATACAATCCTTATACTATTATTGGTGAGACTGTAAACTGGGCCAGCTTATTTAAAAATCAACATGGAGGATACTCAAGATACTAATGACTGTATTATCCCCCAAATTTTAACCCTATCATCCATCTAAAACATATTAAAATGTCATGTAATCAGGGATGTAATTTCATTACATGTAATGAAATGAAATTACATCCCTGATTACAATAGTTAAGATACTGAAACAGCCTGAGAACAGATGACTAATAAAGAAACTATGGTATGTATATATACACATTGGAATACCATGCAGCTGTTAGGAAAAATGAAGTCATGAAATTTTCCTATAAATGGATGGATATGAGAGTATCATGATGAGTGAAATTAGTCAAAAGGAGGACATATAGGGGCGGAGCGATAGCCCAGCAGGTAGGGCATTTGCCTTGCACACGGCCGGCCCATGTCAGCCCGGGTTCGATCCCCGAATCCCATATGGTCCCCGAAGCACCGCCAGGAGTAATTCCTGAGCGCAGAGCCAGGAGAAACCCCTGAGCATTGCCAGGTGTGACCCAAAAAAGCAAAACAAAAAAAAAATAGGACATGTATAGAATGACTGCATTCATTTGTGTGATATAAAAATATTATAAGACTTATATACAAGGCCAGGAAAAACAGGAGGCAGAAGGACTTGTCAATGGTTGGAATCTACCACAAGTATGTGGGAGACGGAGGCTATGTATGATAAAGAAGGGACCGATTTTCCAACCGCAGCTGGAAGTAGTAATGCTAGACTAGAGCTGAGTATTGAAAACAGGCAAAGGTATACACATGACAATTTCTCAGAATGTACTGAAAACCACAATGCGCAAAAGAGAGATAGGGAGAGAGAGAGAAACAGACAGAGACAGAGAGGAGAAAATTGCCACAGAGGCAGGCAGCAGTCACGGGAGAGAAACTTGGAACACTAGTAGTGAGAAATGAGCACTAGTGGAGGGATGGGTGCTGGAAGACTGTATGACCGAAATCCAATCAGGAACAGCCTTGTAATGGTCTATCTCACAGTGATATGATTTTTTTTTAAAAAAAAAAGACACTGAAGCAATCAAATTTCCATTAATGGATAAGTAGAAAAGAAATATATAAATATATGTATTTTATATATACATATATGTATGTTGCATATATAGAGACATAAAATGAAATATTTACCAATTATAATAAAAGATGAAGCCCATCATAGAGACTGGCATGCATCAAAAAAGAAAAAGAATGACCAGTGCTGGCTTGGATGTAAGGAGAAAGGGACTCCCATTCACTGTTGTTGGGAATGCTGACTAGTGGAGCCATTTTTGGAGAACAATATGGGAATTCTCAAAAAGCTAGAAACTGAGCTTTCATATGACCCAGCAATTCCACTTCTGGCAATATACTCTGGGGGCCCAAAACACACAGCAGAAACACTGTCTGCACTTCTTTCTTTTAAATTTAATATCTTTATTATACCACCGTGAGATATACAATTACAAAGATGTTCATATTTGGGTTACGGTCATACAATGTTCCATCACCCATCCCTCCACCAGTGCCCATTTTCCACCACCAATGTCCTCGATTCCTTCCCCCCCCCTAGCCTGCCTCTATGGCAGGTCTATTATCTCTTTCTCTTTCTTTATCTCTCTTTCTCTCTTCCTTTTCTTAATCATTGTGGGTTTGTCTGCACTTCTATGTTTACTGCAGCACTATTCACCAAAGTCAGAATCTGGAAACAATCTAAGTGCCTGAGAACAGACGGCTGGTTAAAGAAACTATGGCATATCTACACAATGGAATATTACTCAGCTGTTAGGAAGAATGAAGTCATGAAATTTGTTCATAAATGGATGGACATGGAGAGTAACATGACGAGTGAAATGAGTCAGGAGAGGGACAAACACAAAATATATGCACTTATTTGTGGGGTATAAAAATAATAATACTGGTGCAATAGCTAAAGACAGCAGAAACAGGGGCCAGGAGGTTTCGTCCATGGTTGGCAGCCTACCTCAACCTCTTAGGGAAAAGGCAGTGGGAAAGGGAAGGGCCAACTATGACAAATATAGTAGTAAATGACCACCATATAAAAATTGGGTGCAGAATAGGTAAAGGAACAAACTGGTAACCTCTTAGTATCTGAATTGCAATTCACAATACCCAGAGAGAGAAAGAGAGAGAAATAAAGGGTTTGCCATAGATACGGCTGGGGAATGGGGGGTAATAGGAGGGTAAAAGGGCACTTTTGTGGTGGTAAATGTGCACTGGTGGAGGGATGGGTATTGGAACATTTTGTGTCTGAAACACGATCATAAACAGCTCTCTAACTGTATGGCATGGTGACTCAATAAAAAAATAAATAAATGGATGGGTGCATAAATAAATAAATGTTAAATAAATAATATTGAATATTTTATGAAGCTTAAAAAAGAAAAGATGAAGAATTATTACAACATTTATGGGACTAGAGAGGACACTCTAAATGAGAGAAGTCAGTGAAAGAAGGACAAATACCAGATCATCTTACTCATATGTGGGATATAAAAGGAAAACACAAGGGAACAGAAAAATATCCATTCGAAACAAGCTCTTAGATTTGGATAGCAAAACTGAAGCCATAGATGTCCAGTATGGTTGGTGAAAGGGTCTTGGCACTTTGGTGGTAGCTGTGAGGTGATAATTTGATTTTTAAGAGATGTAAAACAGCACTTCTAAAACATATATTGTAAATGTAAAAAATTATGAAGAGAATCTTTGTTTCCTTTCAGGCAGTGTACTTCATGGCACATTAATACCAATTTGCTCACGTTGGCCCAGCTCTCTTTTGGGAGGATTGCACATGACTGGAAGCCTTTGGCCTTCCCTCTAAGCACCAACAGAGAATTCATCACATTTTTAACCATGATAAGAATACCTATCAATAGAAATTGGCTTAAAGCTTTTAATTCATTTCCATCATGGCCAGAGGAGCCAAGAGATAAAAATATATTTTGATTGCAAGATGGCATTCTGTCTCATTAGCAGTCCCATGAGCCCCCATTCCTTTCACTGAACTGTCAACAGTCCTTGATGTTCTGAATAAAGAGGCTCTCCAAATAGGGATTCCAAAGACAAGGGGAAATCACTGTGCTCCCTTTCAGCCTTATGTGGAGGTGATGGACCAGCTCAACTCTCCAGAGAGCTTCATTTTTGTTTTCTATGCACTCCCAGTCACAATTCAGGATTAGGTATTTGCATTACATGGTCTTGATATTTGCTGTGATTCCAACAAAAATTCAACACCAAAGAAAGAGTGTATTTGAAATTCTGAGAGGGATAAATGTTGACTTGGTTGTGGAATTCTAGAAATTAGAACTAAAGTCTGAAATGGAACAAATTAAGGTACTAATTAGCTAGCTATATAGAATTAAAATATGAGGGAAAACTATATCATTCATTGAACCAGAAATACATCCTGCTGTCTCACATGTTCAAATGCCATGCAAGTTTGAAGCTGCTGCTTCCTTTGAAAGGATTCACAATTTTGGGGCGGCGCGATAGCCCAGCGGGTAGGGCATTTGCCTTGCATGCAGCCGGCCCATGCTGGCCCAGGTTCAATCGCCGGCATCCCATATGATCCCCTGAGCAATGCCAGGAGTAATTCCTGAGTGCGGATTCACAATTTTGACAGTGTGTAGCAGAAGACATGTAAGAGTACAGGTATAACTGGTATAAATAAGAAAACAATATCACAGGAAATTAGGAGTTAAAATAAACAAAAAATTAAAAGCATAATTAAAAATAAATTCTAGGCTGGAGAGCTAGTATATAAATTAAGGCACTAGACTTGCATGTAGCCAACCCCAGTTGGATCTCTGGCACCATGTATGCAGAGAGCCAGGAGTAAGCAATGAGCTGAAGGGGCCCCTGAGTACCTCTCAGTGCAACCCCCCAAAATAAATAAAAATAAATAGATAAATTCAGGTACTTTGGTACCCTAGGACTTAACATACCAATATAAGCGACTGCATCACTTATAACATCTGGAGCTGTTAATAAGCAGAATATATTCATATTTCAAAGTTCCATGTATATAACATCATATACACAATGAGATAATAGAGGTAGGGCCATGCCTAACCAGGAAAAAAACAGCTAATCTGAATTCTCTTGGTTCTTTGGCCAAATTTAGATTGATCTCATGCTCGGGATGAAGGTTAAATTTCCTGTGAGTTCTAGGCATCAAGTCCTTACATAACATTAACTGCTTTTGCTGTATCTTTGGGAGTCTTTCCTAAACTCTCCAAGCCCTCTTCCACTTACATGTCTTCTTAGATGAATAATTTTTTGGCAAATTTAGCTCCCATAATCCTTCCTAAGCCAGTGGTAAGAATTATAGTATTTCTGAGACTGGTTTATCAAAGTGTAGTCCCCAGATACCAGCATTAACTGAGAACAAGGTAAACTATTGTAACAAGCTCCAGACCTACTGGGTTAGGATCTCAGAGTTCAGGGCACAACAATCAATGTTTCATCTGATATCTGAGGTCATCTGTTGGTACTTAAGTTTGTGAACAACTGGTTCAGACTAGAATGGGTGAGTAACAGAGTCTCAGAAACTGTCCAGATGTGAGTAAATGAGGCACAGCATAACCATTAGGATGACCACAAAGTTACATTGAGCTGCAATGCTGACTGCTCACTCAATAATAAATATTTAACTACACTGTACCCTTTAACTTTCCATAGCACCTAGCACGTTTTATCTCCATTTCACAAATAATGAAATGGAGGCACAAATTATTTAATTTATTCAATTTTACATGGGAAAGTAAAAAATAGTAAGCTATGTTTTGACTTTCAAGCTAGTTTTCATTCTACTATGTCAGAGCTAAAGTAGAGGCTGCCTTTAGCCCATACCCCCCAATCTCTCAAATGTTCTGAAGTCCTTAATATGTGCATTGAAATTAAGATGAGCCAGAGCAGTTTGATCAAGTCTATAGTTTTTCTTGGATCCTAGGGTTCCAATAAATTTCCAGACTGTGAGATAGCCTCCCTGAAGAATCCTAACCCATTTCTTGGGGTCTAAATCCAACCAGTCTACAAAAGATGGCCTAAATATGAAATACAAAGACACACCCCATGCCACCTTCACAGGAACAAAACGGAAATTAGCAAAGTCAAAAACAACAAGAATCTAAAAACCAGGCACTCGCATATTATTGAGTTATTCTAAAAGACACTGCTAGTCCCAGTAATCCATGTGAAAAATGGAACATGGGGTGGCCACAAGGTGGGGTAACAGAACTGGAGTTGTTATCCTAGAAAGTATCTAGCCAGTATCCTAGGAAAGTTATACTGAGAATAGGTATACTAAATGCTCTACCCACTGAAGGATGGCAGTACAGAACCATCTCTAGATTAGCCCGAAAGCTAAGAGAAAAAGAACTCCCCTGATCATTTGTAACTGCCCTCAGGTTCTGACATATAAATTTATACAACTATAAGAGCAGATAAATCCTAAGCAAAGATTAACAACCATAAAAACTGGTTCCAAGATTCACTGACCCTCTGGAGCTGGCTTAATAAAATAAGAAGTTTCTTTGTAAAGATAAATCCTCAAGTTGGACAACACAGACTTCACAGAAAGCTCACAATCCTAAATCACAAACCTGAGGGAGTATTGGCATTATGGCCCAAAACTCAGTAGCAATAATAAATATTAACTTTATATAATAGAATCATCAGGGTATGCATAATCTTATGCAGATTTTAATTATTAAAGTAAAATAGGAAATTAAAATTATGAGAAAAGGTGTCAGAGAGCACAGAGGCTAAGGTAATTGCACATATCTGATGATAGTCTGATCCTGGATACAACATATGGTCTCCCAAGTACTACCAAAAGTGATTCCTAAGCACTTAGCAAAGAGGCGATCCCTAAGCACTCCACTGAGTGAGCCAAAACAAAATTAATAAGAAAATAAAATTATGAAAAAGAAGCATATGCTCAAAAGAATAATATATATATATATGTGTATATATATATATATATATATGAAGAATATACTTAAGAGGAAAATGTCCAACTTCAGTCATTCTCAACATTAGATACATGACCTTAGTAAGAAATAAGCTTAGACTAGAACTGAAATCATCAGAAATGGGAAAATGTCAGAGTATGCTGGGCTCCAACAAAATCCAGGAGCAGGGTTAGGGGATCTCCTTCTGCCCCAGGGGATCAGCAGCTGGGGACAGAGAAAGACGTGAGAATCAAGAAAAGTTTTGAAAGGCTTTACTCTCACAGGTTCTGGTATACAATCCAACAATAGGAAAACCCAGGACTTTTGGTTCCCAGCTGGGCCCTGACCAGGTGTAGGTTAGAACCTTAAGCCAAGATGACCACCACCACGTGTTAAGGTCCAAAAGGGAAGAGGAAGGAAGGAGAGCAGAGGGAGAAGGCAAAAAGCAAAAGGGAAAAAAGAAGAAAGCAGGCTATAGCTTTTATATCTTTTCAATACAGACTGCCCACACCAAGGAGAAGCAGTTGGGGGGTCAATTCCCCTCAGGGAACTTCTCCCAGGACCTCACCTAGGTCCACTGAAATGTTAATGCTGTGCAGCCAAGATCTGCCTTGAAGTGCCCCTGCAGGGTAGAGTGGAGAGGGGCATCTGAGATGAACTGTATCTCAGAAGACAAAGGCATGCATCTGTACCAATGGATATTCTACAGCCAGTATATATTTCTCCAAATCTTCACAAGATTATCATCTTTACTTCATAGTTGTTTTGTATATTAGCCTTTAGACTTATTAGTCATGCTTGCTTGCTTGGAGGCAAACAGCATTTTCCTCTGGTCAAATTACTTAGAGATCCAATGTGGCCAGGTAAATATACTGGTAAGATCTAGCTAGCCCCATAATGATTGTGGCAGCATGAGAGAAAATATTTATATCAGCTAACTTAGAAAACATGGAAAGATATACTGCCACATTCAAACTGTTTTCCTGCCCCCTATCTACAAAGTGGCCTGCAGGAGGCAACTCCAGGCAAGATGCAGAGGCTCTGGGCAACAGTGTACTGCAACAGGAAAAAAGCTCATTTCTGCATAAAGCATTTTAAATCGAAGTATATAAGCAGGCAGACCTCAAGATGCCATACTATCAATGTCACTCAAGCTATGTCTTTGTACCCTGCCATATATTGGTGAAAACCTGGACAAAAGTTAAATGACTAAAAACAATTAGTAAATTTTTTGAGTATAGAGGGACTATATGATGAAAAGGTATCATAAAATATTGTGCTCTGTAGAATCTATCATATTTCTACCCTTCAGTTGAACAAATTTTAGGGTATTTCCCAACAAAGGTCAATATTTCAGAAGATGTCATACTGAACTTGAACTTTGATTGCTAAGTGACTTTTGTCCATGAAACTTATTGTAATGTTTTGCTCTAACTCCCTAAAAAAGGAGATTCTTTTAAAAAATTATTTCTAATAAATTATAGCAATAAAAGGTAGAAGATGGTATGCAGATATTATCAATTATACTATAAAATTTCAATTCCACAGTAGTATAGAGCATTCTTAGATATGGAAGGCAAGTTTTATTATCAGAAATGCAAAAGAAACAACAAACTATTCCACTACAATGTGCAATAAATGCTACTATTTTTAAGGTCTGAAGCTAAGAGTTATCAAAAAAAAACTTATTCAAGAGATTGCCACACCCTTTCTTCGAGCTAGTCATAGCAGAATCATAAAACTATGGGAGAGGCATCAATACATCATGCATTTGGTGAAAAGCATAGGGATTGCATCAAACCATGTTCAGATTTGATGACTGTCTTAATCCATTCCTGGCAAAGGGAAAGGACACTCCCTTCAGGCTTGTTTGCATTTCCAGCATGTGTGAATCACTTGGCAAAGCCTGATGCCAAAAGAATGGCCAAGGGTAACTCAAAGCCAAGAAGCCCTAGTCTGACCCTGCCTCAGGCTGAACAAACACCTGGCTTAACCGAAGCTTGGAGGAAGCAACAACTCCCTGCCAAGGAAAAGGCTGACTCCTGAGGATTTCAATTGCCTCCCATTGCAGGCCAGAGGCACTGCAGAGCCTCACCACACTGGAGACCACTGTTAGCAGCTTGGAAGAATGGACACACTCTGGCCCTTTCATGAACAGCAAGCATCTCCTTATTTAAAGACATTTGTCTAAATGCAGTCAATATAAGGAGGAAGTCAATATTAATTCTCCTGCCTACCAGACTGTCTTGATTTGTTTCTAGTTTCCACTAACTACCTACTGAAAACTAGGGACTTCTTTTTAAAACAAGTTACGACACTTTTGACTGCAAGTCTTCTATCTGAGAAAGCAGTTTATTATCTGAACAATAACTACAAAGTCTCCCTTATTAAAACCTGGATTAATGTATTTATAGAGGGAGTCAATATGTAAAGAAAAAAACACAGTCAAACATTGAGCAATATCAAAGATTTATTTTGTGGTTAGTAGGAAAAGTAGAAAGTGATCAGTGATTAAGGCTTCAAAGAGGAGGCCGTCAGCTTGGCGATTTTCCTAAAGAACAACTTGAAGTTTCTTAGCAACTGGATGAGCCTTTGTTTACACAATCATCAACTTGGGTTAGTGTTAATTTTAGCCTCTCTTGCATATTCTACCTATTTTTTTTCTATTTTCTTTTTTTTGGCACATGAGGGTGATCAGAATCACACCCTGTGGTACTCAGGACTTAATCCTGGATCTGTGCTCAGGGATCATTTCTGGTGGTACTCAGGTGCCAGGGATTCGAATAGGCATCAGTTGCAAGTAAGGTGAGTGTCTTAACACTAACATATCTTTCTGTCTCTCTGTCTATCTCTCTCTCTCCCTCTCAGATTCTACCTATTCTTATCTAAAAACACCCAACCACAAAAAAATTGACAAATAGTTCTTAGCTATCAAAAATTGTCAAGTGATCCTTAATACATAGAGTGGTTAGAGTACTATATCCTATCACTTGATCACTTGACTTCCCATAGATCATCGATTACTCGAGCGGGCACCAGTAACATCTCAATATGTCCTGTCACATGCGAGATAGCCCAAGGGAATCTGCCCACTCCATGAACATAAAGAGCCTCAAACCATTCCATCAAGTCATGGGAATAAGCTCTATAATTGTTACTGGTATTTGGCATATCAAATACGACACTGGTAGCTTGCCAGGCTTTGCCGTGCAGGTGGGATAATCTTCTATCTATATCCTATATGGATCAAAAATATTCAAGTCATAAAACCCTGTGAAACACAAATTTAGTTTGAGGACAATTCTGTTCTAGACATTTTCCCCATGATATGAATTTACCTGACCAATCTTCTTTAAATGCACAATGGTTCTCTGGGAATGCTAAGCTTATTTTTGGTACCATGGCACTGCCCGCAACCTGTGGCTATCCTGGCATAAAATGCAAAATACTTGGAAGTCTAAGGAGTGGTTCTCAAAATACAGTGCCTGGGCCAGCAGCATCTGTACCTTTGAGGAACTTGTTAGAAATACAAATCCTCTGTCTCCACCCAGAGCTACTGAATCAAAGCAATTGGTTCTTTAGGAGATTCTATAGTAATGCTCAAATTTGAGAAACATTTGTCTAAGGAAACTCTGTTTTACTCTCCTGTCTACTGTGATTGACATAGGCCCATGATTGACATAATCAACCTGTCCTGGCTCAGTTGCCCCAGAATTCTCTTAATTCTATTAATCTTGAGGACTAGCTTCACCCTCAAGCTACCTTCGAGAAGGCAACAGAGCTCAGTCCCACATCTGCCCACAGAAACATCCAGTGGGAGGCGACAGGCTCACTTTAGGAAACTCCCAAATTGCAATTATTTTTCTCCAGAGATATATATAGTCAGAGATACTTGAGATCTTCCATGCATTGTTGTTTTGATATTTCTGTGACTATCAGGGCTTACATACACTTGGTTGTGGCATTCATATATTAGGTTGTGGTGTTTTCCAGGTGTTTCACATTTGTTTGTGGAATTCACTGGAATAAAATACTTGGCTGCAATGTGCTAGAGATTGCAACTTGACTGCGGTTTCAGAATCCTAAACAGCTGAGCATCTGAGATTGTACCTGAGAATATGGGGTGATACTAGTCATTGAACTCACCAGTTTATTAGCCTCATACCTGCAAGACAGAAGCTCCATTGTTGAACAATTCCTGGATCCCTCACCCAAAAGATAATTCTGGGGGTATTGAGGTCACACTGGGAAGAAGTCAGGTTATCTGAACTCAGGGGACCATATGCAATGCCAGGGATTCAAATCAGGATTGACCATGTGCAAGGCAAGTGCCTTATCTCCTGTACTATCTCTTTGGTTCCAAGAAATAATTTTTTCCTTCTTTTTGATTTTGATTTTTTTAATTTTTTATTATACCACCATGAAATATACAATTACAAAGATGTTCATAATTAGGTGTCAGTCATACAGTGTTCCAGCACCCTATTTCCACCACCAATGTCCCCACATTCCTTCTTACCTCCCCGCCTGCCTCTATAGCAGGTACTTTTCCTTTTCTCTCTCTCTCTCTCTCTCTCTCTCTCTCTCTCTCTCTCTCACTCTCACTCACTCTCCCTCTCACACACATTGTGGCTTGCCCAACAGATATTTAGGGTTTATCATGTAAATCTCTTTGTGTATATTCAATGCTGAGTTCGAGTCTGGAGTTACCATTTCCCACAATTAGTAGAACACTGCTATATATTTATATTCCATTAATTAATGTAGTCATTCTATATCTGTCCTTTTCCTTCTGCCTAATTGCACTCAGCATGATAAACTCCATGTCCATCCATAATTTTTAAAAATAAATAAAAGTATGCAGAAATATCTTCCTTTAGTTTCCTCATATTTTTATTATTTCATATTTAAAACAAATAGTAGCCACCAAGTACTCTCTTCTCCAGTCATGATTGCACTTTACACAGGTGCATAAATTTTGCTTTTACATTTTTATTTGTTTTATGTGGGGTCACATCATCTGCTGGTACTCAAGGCTTACTCCTGTCTCTGCACTCTGCTACTACTGACACTCACCCAGGTCCCTGGTGGGCTTGAGACAATATAGGATGCCAGGGCCCAAACTCACGTTGTCTGCATGCAAAACAAACACCCTACCTGATGTAGTATTGTTTTGGCCCCAAATTTTGCTTTTAAGCCCTCCTTTATCTTCTGCATGAAAACACACATGATAATAGCTATAGGATTAGCGTGATAAACTTGAACTTACTCTCATTAAGTGATATATTATTTACATATTCTAGTACTTTATTAGTAGTAATAAGTTATTGCCAATAGATGGTATCTTAAACAAATAGGGGAGTCATGAGTCTTCATGCTGAAGTGTTGCATCCTCTCTCAAACTGGTCTGCTGAAGATGCGATGATGTTCTCACGTGCTCCAGCCCATTGACCTCTCCAGCCAACACTTATTTTCACTATCACTAGTATATTTGCTTATTTAAATATAAAATAAGTATGTTTACTTATTTATTCTAGATTCTTGAATACACATATCATTTTGAAATTATTTACCATGCCCCTGTGGAAATACAAGCTGTTAACTAAAGAATATCTGTATGCTGTCCATATATTATTTTCTTCTCCATCCCATTTATTGTTATTACAATATTTATTTGTAGTAATCTGTTACATTCCTTGGTTTGTATTTTATTTTGAATTTTTCCTCATCCTGCTTGCTTTGATCAGTAAACTAAACGCTAACTTGCTTTAAAAAATCAAAACCCATACCAAAAAGTTGTATTCAGAGATAAATCACTCCTCCATCTAATCTAACCCATTACATGGTCTTTGCCCACTTATCTGGTTACCCCTGTTACTCTCCACCTAAACTATCTCATTCATTTTTAGTTCATTTACCTAGTATTTCTTTTTCACAAATGTATATTTACTTAATTTCCTAGCTTTCTTATAGGAAAGGTATCAAACTATAGAGAGTTCCTTTGCTTTTGTTTTTTTAAACTTAATAATACATCAAGGAAACCATTCTACATCATCACCATTTTCTAAACAAAAGTTTTAGGCATTAAATTTTCGTCAGAAGGCTATGACAGCTACTTCAAGTTCTGTACATTTAAACTAATTTTTCCTAGAAGAAAATGTTTCTAAAAATAGCAGTCACAGATAAGCAAACACAGTGGTAATCCATGCTCTGCCAGGATTCCTCCTTTACACCTTGCAAGAGTTGCTTATTAATCTACAAAAATATATATAAATAGTACTTCACTTAGAACAATATGCCTCACAGATTTTTAAATTCTTTCACATTTCTGGCATTTCACAATTTGGGAAATATTTTAACTACCTGGGAATTTAATAAAGTATCATGAATATTTATTGTGCACTTCTGAACAGTGATAACTATAGGCTAAGATATTCTGCCAGGAAGATAAGAATCACAGCAAAAGAGAAAGGTTATATAGTCAAGTTATATGCCAAAAAAGCAACTTTTTAAAAGTGACACAAAGACATCTTCCAGCACAGAAATAGCCCAGCTCTACAACTAGTCTTTAAAATAACATGATACTGCTGAATCGTGCCATGTAGAAGGGTCCAGGCTGAGAACCATGGGCCTTATCCACTGGGTGCAAGCTGATTCCCCTTTCTGCCTGAAAATCAAGCAGCCCCCAGCCACACCAAATACCCTCCAGCATAAAAATGGTCCTTCTCCACAATTGAACCTTATCAAGCATCCAAGTCACCAAATTGTTCTAGCTCCACAGCTCCTGGAGCACCTGGCCACAACACATTTCACAGTACTGAAAACCAGTAGCAGCACAGTGAATTTGATGGGAAAGATCAAAGAAGACTGCAAGCTCAATCAGTGAAAACAGTAACACGAAGGCTCAACTAGAACCAAGCAGCTCAGTATACATTCTCAGACATGATATATCTCATAATGCCTTTAGTAACAGCATTATGAGATATAACAATGATCACAAATTGAATTTTATTGATGTATTGTTTATAATTCTATTTGCATTTTGTTGAAACAAGCAATATGAAGTAAATTTGTTTTACCTGCTAAGGAGGGAGGCTGAGATGAAGGGTGGGAAACTGAGGACACTAGTGCAGAGAAGGTCACACTGGTGATGGGATTGGTGTTGGAACATGGCATGCTTGAACAATATTATGAATGACTTTGCTATTCATAGCATTATAAAAATAAACAATTTTGTAAAAAGTGACGTAGAAATTCAGATAAATAATTAGACAAACTATTCAATAGAATAAATAAGGAACCAGAATAAAGTCAATAGAACTGTCATGTGAGGGTGCTACCGGAGGGGCAGGGTGGGGTTAGGAACTTAGGACAACAGTAAAAGGATGCTATCATGATGTGGGGCCGGAGTGATAGCACACACATTTACCTTGCATGCTGCTGACCCGGGTTCTATTCCCAGCATCCCATATGGTCCCCAAGCACCACCAGGAGTAATTCCTGAGGGAAGAGCCAGGAGTAACCCCTAAGTCTGGCTGGGTGTGACCAAAAAATGGGAAAAAGATGCTATGATGAATTTAAATTTATTTATTTATTTATCTATCTATTTATTTATTTATTTATTTATTTTCCATTAATGTTTTTCCTCAATCTGGCCCAGAACTCCACCCAGCAGACCAGCCCATCACAGCCCGGATCATCGACATCCACCCTGCAGCAGCTTTTTCGTCAATCCGGCCCAGGTATGCTGGTCCAGAGACTCTCAGACATGGGGCAGAGCTGTTCCTTGCTCTCCCTGTGCCCAGCCCTTCATGAGGCAGTCAGGAGGCATGGCGGGTTCTAGCCCTGGCCCACCACCTCAGCAGAGCCTCACAACAAGCCAGACCACCCCCCTCACTCCACGGGTGCCGCCATTTTCCACATTTGGACTTCCCTCTCGTCAGAACTCCACCCAGCAGACCAGCCCATCACAGCCCGGCTCGCGCGCCACTTGCGGCCACGCGGTTCATCAATAAATGCTTTATTTGGAGGTGTTTAAAAGAGTTTGCCTCCCTCTCGGCAAGCCTGGCAAGCTTCTCGTGTTGTATTTGATATGCCAAATTCCAGTAACAATTATATTAGGTCATTCCCATGGCCTAATATAATGGTTTGAGGCTCTTTATGTTCCTGTAGCAAGCCGATGCCCCTGGCTCTACTGGCATGAGACAGGACATATGGAGACATTACTGGTGCCCGCTCTAGCAAATAGATGATCAACGGGAAGATCGTGATCGTGAATGTTGGAGAATAATAATTGAATTTTCTCCCTCCCACTCTAATGTCTCCATCTCCCTAGAAACAAATACTGATGAAGAACTAATATGATCAGCTTTAATAAAACGTAAATAAGATAATGAAAGTAGAATAATGGAGGAAATATACACTGAGTGCCAAAAAACTCTAATTAGTTCTCCAGACTATGTTTTTAACTTCATTTTCATTGCTTAAAATATGGGTTAAACAGGTCATTTAATTTCCCTGCATCACACAGCTGCTACATGATGCCACTTGTTCCTATATATTACCTATTCTTTCCTCTGTATCCACTGATCTAAAAATAATGTCTTAAAATTGACCTTCCCTTTTCCTCTTTTCTTTCTCTCAGTTAGCATTCCATGAACTTCTTTAATTTCAGATTCTGTGGGTTTTCTGAAGGGGCAAGCCTTTCTTGCAACTCTTCTTGATACAGTATAGTAACTATGTCACTTGACACAGTATAGTAACTTCACATTACATGGTTTGGTATTTTTTCCTTGCCCTATTTACCTTTTACTCAAACTTTACCACAGAATTCTTGCCTTTGGCTTTGCTTTCTATAAAAATTTAGCATAGATCCATGCTATTTAGTTTTGCATAGTATTATAATAAAAATTTAAGTAGAGTGGCCAGCAAGATAGTACAGTGGCCAGCAAGATAGTACAGTGGGTAGGTTGCTTGCTTTGCATGCAGCGAACCCGGTATGATCCCCAAGCACTGCCAGGAGTAATTCCTGAGTGCAGAACCAGGAGCACCCCTTGAGCACTGCCAGGTATGGCACCAAAGCAAACAAACAAACAAAAATTTAATAGACTTTTACAAAAAATTTTGGATCATAGCAAAATTGAACTAAAGGTACAGGCATAAGTATCAGTTAAAAATACCAAGCTAAATCCTACCACCTGAATCAATGTATTATCATTTTCCTGTATATTCTTTTGGTATTTGTTTTAGGTTTTACATAATTTCTAGAAAATATTATAATGACATTTCTGTATCTTATACAAAATTTAAAGGGATCATAAAAGTTACAAATAAAACTTAAATAGAATATTTAAATACTTAAAATTGATTTAAAATATACTTTCTAGATCCCTAATTAAACATAAACTTAAAATACAAGGGTTAGTCTATTTTCACTTTATTTTGTAATACTACATAGAACTTATTAAAACAAAACTGAACTTCTAGACTGCAAGACCAAATAAGACACCTTAGCCTCACACTCCGTGCAACCCATTCTTTTGTCCTGGACTAGCTGGTATACTAGATTTCTGGCATATGTTACATATGCATACACACCAGGGTCCTATGCAAAATTCACAGAATACAAGACACATTTGTTTTTACTTTTTTGTTCTGCCTCTCATTGGCTGGTATACTCTATCAAAGTCACCTCATGTTACTGTACTTCAATTTTGGATACTGGGAAATGAAAAACTAAATTGAGATCATTTTAAGTTCCCATGCTATAATTAAAGAGACATTTTATTATGCTCTTTAATGCTATTTTGGAATATAGTCAAATTCTTCCTACATTATATGTGAAAGCCTAACATATAAATATTTCTCTTTTTAAAAAGACAACTGAGTATTAGAAAAATTGGGAGAACAAAAGAATGAAACTTGACCATTATCTAACAACAAAATTTAATCCAAGTATATTGAAGACTTGAAGATAATGCCTGAAATAATAAATCTCCTTGAAGAAAGTATAGTCTTTTAGCTCTTTGGTATTGATCTTAGTAACGAGTTTAGGGATCTGACTCTGAAAGCAATCAAAGAAACGCAAAAATCAACAAGTATAATTACATAACCTAAAAACCTACTACAAAGCAAAGGAATTCAAAAACAAAATGAAAATAGTGACTATTCTAAGGAATAAGATGAAACATTTTCAAATAATGAAATGTAAGAAATTATTAATACCCAAAATATAAAAGCAACTCAGTTAAAAAAAGGCAAAAATAATCCAATTTTTAGCTACCACAAATGTGTGGGAGTCAAAGTTTGGGTAACAGAGAAGGGAACAATGTGCTAATAATTGTCGAAAGTGATAATACCAGCCTAGAACTGAGCATTGAATATAGGCAAAAAGATACACATGAAAACCTCTAAATGTATATATTTCAATCCACAATGTGTAAGGGAAGGGAGAAAGAGAGAGAGAAAAGAGAGAGAGAGAGAGAGAGAGAGAGAAGAGATAAAGAACCTGCCATAGAGGCAGGCTAGGGAGGGGAGAGGGAATTGGGGACACTGGTGGTGGGAAATGGGCACTGGTGAAGGGATGGGTGCTGGAACACTGTATGACTAAAACCCTAACATGAACATCTTTGTAATTGTATATCTCACGGTGGTATAATAATATATTTTTTAAAAGTAAATTAAATAATCCAATTTTTGAAACCAAAGGATTTGAATATTTTTTACAAAGACACACAAATGAATGAACAATATTTTAATGACAAAACAAAAGACAGTCATCAATAATCAGAAGGGAAATGCAAATCAGAACTATAATGAAATATTATCACATAGCTGTAAAAATGACTATTATCAAAAAATAGGGAAAAAAAGAATCTGTTATGCACTAGTGGTGAAAATGTGAATAACTCATGCAGTGACTATGGAACCTAGTATGGATAACTTCAAAAACTTAAAGGTATGACTTCCATCTGATTCAGCAATTAAAGTAACTTCTGGTTACTTTAACCAAAGAATACAAAAAAGCTGGGGGCAGGATATGGCTTGATTTCCAGGTTCCTGCCATGCAAGAGTGAGGTCAAGAGTTTGTTTCCTAGTCTGCTCATATATGTTTAGCAAGAGCCTGTGCTGTTAGTTAACACTTCTGCTATCAGTGATTCCTGATGCCACATTAGTTTCTAACCACCGTGAATATAGTACCAACTAAAAAGATACATGAACACTTCAGCAAGGAGTGCAAGGCCCTAACAGGTTATGTGTGAGCATCACATTTAAAGGATCCCTGGAAAACACCCTAACCAATTGTATGAGCATTAAAACTTGATGTTCAAGACAGCCCACCAGCTCCCAACCCGCAGTGAGCACTGTAGCAAAGTGTGTGTGACCCTTGGTCATCACAATAAATAAAAAGGAAGGAAAAGGGGCGGGGGAAATAATAAAAATATTTTTAAGTTTTTAAAAAAGAGAATAAAAGTACTGTATTACTTGAAAAGATATCTGTATCTCAAGGTTCATGGCATCATTATTAACTAGGATAAAGATATGAAAACAATTTGTGTTTGTCAAGGAATGGATAGAGAAAAAGTGAGCATGTATGGGGGAGGGAATGAGGAGAAATGATGAAATATCATTAAGCCATAACAATATAATAGAAAGAAATTTGCCATCTGTGGCAACATGAATGGACCTTCTTAAGTGAATAATCTATTTCACTCAGCATAAGGGCAATATGAAATAATCATTAAGTGAAATAAATCAGAACAAATATGATCGATCTCATGTGTGAAGAATTAAAAACAGATACAGAGAATATGTTGGTATTTCTCGGGTATATGCAGCATGGATAGGTAAAGAGGGACTAAGGGTAAATGAAGGGATGAAGACCAAAAGATACAAACCTCCAATAATTAAATCAATAAACAAATCATGAGGATGTAATGTATAATACGTGAATGCAGTTAATAGTATCGTATTTCTGCCTGTGATTGCTAAGAGAGTATATTTTAAGTTCTCATACAAGAAAAAAAATTTAATTTTATATGATGAAAACTTTAACCAGGCTTGTATTTCATGATATATACAAATATGGAATTATAATATCTGAAACTTACCAAATGTTGTATGACAGAATACCTTATTTTTTAAAGAGATGGTTCTTGAGCCTAATATCTTTCTTTATGCACACTGATTAGATAAAAATATATCCAAAAGACTCAGTCCGTTTAAATTTATCATCTTTCAAGGACTGTATTGAATAATGGGGCCAATTTCCAAATTATCACTTGATCACTTGATCACTTGAATCCCGTTATTCATTGATTTGCTCGAGCGGGCGCCAGTAACATTTCCATTGGATCCTATCACGTGCCAATGTAGCCCAATGGTATCTAGTTGATTCAGGAATATGAAGAACCTCAAACCGTTCCTTCAGGGTCTTGACAAGGAAGTCTGACCATCTTGTAGGTGGGCGGCCACGTGATCTTTTGACATCCCGTGGGATCCAGTCGGTAACAGCTCTAGTCAGTGGTCATCTCCAAACCGCATTACATATCCAGCCCATCTGGTTTTTGATGCCTTGGCAAACAAGACAGCGTCCCTGATTCTGGAATAGCGACAGAGGTCGGAGCTACAGATTCCTTCTCTCACTTGAGTGAGGCTTTATTTATTTTCCAAATTATAGATTAACATAATCCAGAAGAAGGAGAAATTTCCTTTTAGTGACTTTTACCTACCTCAATATTCTCTCAATCTCACATCTATTTCTATTATAAGCACTGCATAGTCTACAATACGTTTGATAGAATTTCCTGCATATCACAATCCCTCACCATACTTCATAGTGCCCATTTCCCTCCCCATTGGCCTCCCCCTATCCTAGTCCTCCCAACACAACCCTGTGGTGAGCTTTCTACTGTTCTCAGTACCAGTCCTCAGTTTCTGCTGCCTTTGTGCATTTGTTAATTCCCAACTATGTTTCTTTATATCCGCATATTAGTGAGATCATTGAGTCTGTCCATCTCCTTTTAAATAATTCTAAGTCATGGTTTACTTAACCAAAGTATCTGAAGATACTCCAGATCCAACCATGTAGCAACAAGTTACATAACTTCATCTTTTCTTGTAGCTTAGTAATATTCCATTGCATATATGTACCATAGCTTCTTTATAGGGTCATACATTCTTGAACACTTGGATTGTTTTCAGATTTGGGCTACTGTGAATAGCACTCCAATGAACATGGGGGAGCAAATGTCCTTTCTTGGCATCTAGGCACCCATTATATTTTGGGGCAATTAAGGCAGAAGTGGAACTGCTCAGTCATATAGAGCAAGATGTCAGTCCTGACATTGTCCTTGTGCAATGCTCTCTGGGACATTCAGGATCAAATAGGGAAGGCGGACAATGCCTCTGTTTCTCTCCACTTCTCATCCTGCCATCCCATAAGCTTCTCCTTTGCCACCCTTTACTTCCCTCACCTTCTCTCGCCCCTCCCACCACTACCACCACCCCCCATTACCTCATGTCTTTTTGCTCATTCGCACACAGTATGAGTAGAGCAGCACAACTCACAGTCAGAAAGCTAGTGAACTTCCTGAGCTGCACTGGCTGTAATATTCATAATAAAGTCATCTGTGCATGAGTATTAATTTGTGCTGATTCAGTTCATCCAGAATTTGGTTAAAAGCATTTTCATTCAATACAGGTAATCCCCACCAGCTCTGTGAGGACTATTGTGAGTTGCTGCCCAGGAGTTTTCACATCAGAAAATCACATGCAGATTTTCCCAGAAACATTTAGGAACAGAAGTAGAAAGAGCTCACAAGAAAATGCACCTTCAGCTGCTTATTGCTGACAAAATCACTGCATTGTTTTCCAATAGAGAATAAAGGTCTGCATGTGGGAAACAAGCTCTCCAGGGGAGAGAAATAAATGCTCTAGCAAGGTTAGTACACTAGAGAAGATCTAAGACTAGCACAGAGATGTGTTAGAGAGCTTGCAGTTTCCTAATCAGGAGGGTTAGGCTTAGGGTTAGAGTTAGGATGGTCAAATGTGAGAATAGGTGAGAACAGGGAAGCATTTTATCTGTAATTTCATTTAAATTAACAACAAGCAATCTCTGGTCCTTTGTACTTAATCCCTTAACTGCTATAAATTCCCAGGAAAGAGTCAGATCATATGTTATTGAGGACAGAAATTTGAGTAGAGCTATTTCAGGGAATAATTGTAGATCCTATACCAATAGCAATTGTATTTTACTGAGGAGAGACAGAGACATCTGAGTAGAGTTGGTCCAGTGAACAACTATAGATCCCATACCAAAAACACAATGAAGCTTCTTATGTGCTGAACAAAATTTATTCCCTTCTGAATATGATCACTAGTTTGAAGTAAAATAATAATAATTATGCCAAATAAAAGTAACAATTATAGACCTCATTCCGAATGGATTGAGGCTCTTTATGTTCCTGGAGCAAGCAGATGCCCTTGGGCTCTACTAGCATGAGACAGGACATATGGAGATGTTACTGGGGCCCGCTCGAGCAAATCGATGATGAACAGGAAGAGAGTGACAGTGACAGTGATCCAAATAACACATAACTTCTATCAAAACAAATGCATCAAGGGGTGGAGGGAAGGACTGGAGGAAATGAGGCTGTGCTTTGCATACCAGAATCCAGGTTCATCCTCCCACCATATGTCTTACACCCCCTCCAGTACATAAGGGAGTGGTCTCTGAGAAAAAAACTGGGAATAGTTTTCGAGGATCTTTAAGTGTGGTCCCAAAGCAAAAATAAACACTAAAAAGAATAAATGGATAAAGGGAAAGTATTCCCTTTTCTTGGAGTGTGTGGGCAGAGGGGGAAGACTTTATAAATGATACCCAACATGCCCTTAGGGATATTTCTGACTCTGTACCCAGGAGTGAGTCCTGCCTGGCATTGGTTGAGGAACCAACGCATTTGACCTGTATAACAGTAAGTGCTACTGTCCTCAGAAAATGAGTCATTTGGTTTCTTAGCCCCGTGCCTCTTTCTAGGTTGTCATGAGACTAGAGGAATTTTTCTACACTTGAATTTTTATTTATATTTTTTAATTATAGCTTGGGTAACCTGGTTAATGTTTATAACGATGATGTACAAAATTACTGTATCTCACCCCCACCGAAATACCCAAGACCCTCCACCACTGTCCCTGTGTCACCTCTATTTTACCTCTTCATTCCCTCTTGCCCTCTCTCACTGCTTAATAGTCAAAGTTTGGTAATCCAATGCCAAGAATGTATCATCATTCGATTCTGTCTATTCTCTTATTTTGTCTCTTTCTATACCACAGACAAGCGAGATCATCTGGTATTAGAGTTTTTGTAGAGGTCAATTCAAAAGATGCCCTGTGACAATAACATGATGAGAGAAGTACCAAGAAAGTAACCTCTCAAACTATTTCTCATATCAAATGTACAACTTGGCAGTATTGCCTAAAGCAAAACAAACCAAAGCAAGCAATAGTCACAATATTCATCAATACTATGAACACGGGATAAGCAGACATTCTAATAATGAACTTTGATGTTTTACATTAGAGGTTTCATTAGCACCATCTATACCCCTTCACCAGCCTAACCATGCCCAATGTCGTCCCTCTCAAGTTCCTGAACATATACACACAAAATATTTTCAGAGTTAATGCACTTTATCCATGACAATCATCTCCCCTAGAACCAAAACAAGTAAAAATAATGTCGACTTTGTTCTCTCCTTCTCTGGGACTTCTATGAAGGGTAGCACTGTATTAACACCAAACAGGCTAAACCAGTTCCTATTAAACCAGTTATTCATAGATACCATAAAAGCTTAAGGAATACATCCTAAGGATAGAAAACAGGTTCTAGTCCTGGCTCTTTACCTTAAACAAATAATTTCATCACTTCAAAATTCAAAAAGGATTAAAGTCCCTCCCTTGCCAAAATTCTAAGATTCTATGAGTTTTTGTTGGTAGCTATGATCAGCCATCCTTTTCTGGCTTCTCTCCTCCCTATACTACTAAGAAATAGCAACAAAATATGAGATGATCACCTCAGAATGTCCCAGAGTCTTAGCTCCAACTCCACTGTGAGACTGTGTCTAGTACAATTAAAATACTCTAACTATTCTACTGATTAAAGATATGCAAGACATAGAATCTGAACCTGAAAGATTCTACCTATTGTTCTGGTAACATAAACATTAACCTAGTCTAGAAAACGAGCAAATCTTCCTTGCATTAATCTAGCAAGAAGAAACATATGACCACATTCCTCTGGGCTTAATGCATGGTTTCTAACATTAGGAGTTTTGCATGTCTACAGATCTAAACTGTTCATTTTCAGGTTCTACCTCCTAGTTAGATGCTCGTAATTCCAGTACAGGTCATCACATTTATGGAAGCTGCTTCCTGGTCATGAACCAATCTTTAAACTGCCCATCCCCTAATTTCATGCACAATGACAAAGAAAGACAAGCTGAGTTTGGAGAGAGTATGTGGAACACCAGATTTAAGAGTAACTAATTGGTGAAGTTGAGGAACTACTAAGAAACTATATTTTGCCAGGGTTTAAATTCCCATAACAGCAGACGAGACAGCTAGTTATTTGGAAAATCATCTTGAAGATCCATGAGGAAAGCACCATTCCTATTCTCCAGTGTTGAAATGACATTTTTCTTGGGTGAAGTGAGAGATGAAAAGGTTGCCTTCTCCTCAAGAGCCATGGCTGAATCCAGAATCATCTTTAGCACATGTGTCTGTTCCACGTTAGTCCTGAAGAAATTAAGATCAATGAAGGGAAAGCAAACACGTGACTCCTAAGGGAAACCCTAGACATGAGTATCCCTCATGACTCATTCTATGAGAATGTAGAATGAGTCACAATATTTCCATTTCTTTTGATGTTCCTTATATAATCTGCATAGGTTATGTCACATGATATAACTCCACCACACTGTTAATAAACAAACTGGATTTTATGGGACTTGCCAAATTCAGATATTGTCTCAACCTCAGGTACGTGATAAATTACAGGTTTCAGAAACCATAGTAATTCTAGAAAATAATAAAGCCCTATAAAGATTCATTTCCCTTTTGCAGAATAGATAATGACATAGTACCTTTGTGTGTACTTATACACACACATACATGCATGCACCTGTTTCATTTCCTATCAAAAACACTAGTCTATTTATTTGATCAGAAAGTTATATATTTTTAATAGTTCATGGGGGGGGTGGGGATTATTCTCACACTCAGCAGTGCTCAGAGACTATTCCTTGCTCTGTGCTCTAAAGTACTCTGTGCTAAGGTGTTCAGGGGCCCATATGTGGGATTGGGAATTCAAATCTGGATTGGGCTGCATGCATGTTCTATAGCTGAATGATCTATTTTTAAATTACTTTAAGAGAACTTTGTATTTATGCTAATCTGTGAAAGTATTTTTTTATTTATTTTTATATCTTAAAATACCACCATGAGATATACAATTACACAGAAGTACATGTTTGGGTTTCGGTCTTACAGTGTTCCAGCACCCATCCCTCCACCAGTGCCCATTTCCCACCACCAATGTCCCCAATTCCCTACTCCCCTTCCCTAGCCTGCCTCTATGGCAGGGTCTTTATCTCTTTTCTCTCTGTGTCTCTGTCTCTCTCTCTCCCTCTCTCTTCTTTCTCTTACACATTGTGAATTGCAATACATAGATTTAGAGGTTATCATGTATATCCCTTCGCCTATATTCAGTGCTCAATTCTAGACTGATATTATCATTTTCAACTATTATTAGCACACTGTGTGAAAGTATTTTAATCTTCAATCCTTCTCTCAACCTTTCTTGGAAAAAAAAGATCCAGGTTTTGCCATTGGTTCAATCCACAGACAGTGCATATGCCCCTAAAGCACAGCAGAGAGAATCCCCAAGTACCATATGGAGAGCACAAAATCAAGAGTAACCTCCCAAGAACCCCTATGTGTGCCCACCCCCAAAAAAAGAAAGGAAAAATCAGAATTCTTCCCTCCTGTTTACCGTCCTCAGTAAAGAGCATGATCTTCCTTCAGCATCCTGAGGGAAACAGGTGTTTAGTGTTATACGGTGACTAAGGGACGTGGAGCTGGTGGTGAATTCAAGGAAGGAAATACCAAAAGTGCACAGGTGGTGGCAGCATCAGTCCTTGCTGGCCCACTGCCCCTCACAACAGCCACATACATGCTCTCACTCCTGTCCAGGTGGTCACCTACAAGTCACCACAGGCTTTTCTTGTAACTATTGTCTTTCCTGACAATGGTACAATTTCCCTCCTAGGCAAAACCAAGTCAGGGCATCCTTCCAGATTCCCACACACCCAAGACCAGGACACTTAGCAAGCCACCAGCAAGGGCATGTTCTACTGTGCGACTGTAATCAGCCACTGAAATCCTTCCACTTTCCTTCTGAGGAGATAGGATGACGCTGGGGTCTTAAGGACTTTGTGCCACTGTGATAAGATACTCAGCAAATTTTCTAAACAGACATGTCAATATAGTTAATGAGTAACAATGCACTAGGAATTCATAAAGCAGGTCATCTAGTCCTTACTACCACCATATGAAGTAGAAATAACTATTATCACACCCCTCCCAAATGACTATGAGGAAACTAAGTCATCAAGAGAGTGTGTCATCTACACAATAGAATACTATGCAGCTGTTAGGAAAAATAAAGTTATGAAATTTGCCTATAAATGGATGGACATGAGAGGATTATGTTGAGTGAAATGAACCAGAGGGGAAAAGACAGACATAGAATGACTGCATTTATTTGCATGACATATATATATATGTCCAAGGTCAAGCGAAACAGGGATCAGGAGGTCTTGTCAAAGGTGGAAATTACCACAGACATGTGGGAGGCAGAGTTAAGGTAAAACATAGAAGGGAACAGTGTGCTAATAATTGTCGAAAATGCTATTAACCACCTAGAACTGAGCCTTAAATACAGGAAAAAAGATACACATGATAACCTCTAAGTGTATGTATTGCAATCCACAATATGTACGAGAGGGGAGAGAGAGAGAGAGAGAGAGAGAGAGAGAGAGAGAGAGAGAGAGAAAGAGAGAGAGAGAGAAAAGAGATAAAGAACCTGCCATGAAGGCAGGCTAGGGAGGGGGGAGGGAATCGGGAACATTGGTGGTGGGAAATGGGCACTGGTGGAGGGATGGGTGCTGGAACACTGTATGGCCAAAACCCAAACATGAACATCTTTGTAACTGTTTATCTCATGGTGGTTTAATAAAATATTTAAAAAATAATAAATTTAAAAAAAAAAAGACCAATAAGTAAAAAAAAAATACTGAGAACCTACCTAAAGAAAATACATTTAAAAAATTTAGCTCTACAAATCAAGTTAAACTGGATACAATGATTATACATTATTAAATTTTTATACTGAAAAAAAAGAGTGTGTTATCTGTTCAAAGCTCACTAAGTGCATGTGCTGGAACCAGAACCAGAACCTCAACCTGGGATGTTTGACTCCAAAGCTGGTACAAAGATTCCTAAACCTTAGCACCCCCCCACCTCCCCTCTGATACCCGCCTCTTAGATTCAGGGTTAGACTCACAGTAGATTCAGTGGCGGAGACCCAGCCTATGAGAAGCAGACTGGAAAACACTGGGATCAAAAACGCAAGCAGGAGTGATGCAATGGGAACAGCAGCAAAAATCAAATAAGCATTTGTCAAGTGCCGACTGGGTGACTCACAATATTCTTAGGTATGTATTACTAATCCTCTCTTCAGAGAGAACACTGACTCCCAGAGGGTTAAGTAACGCACCAAAGATTCCAGTGAGGCACAGATGAACAAATAGAATTTTCATACATCGTGGGAAGGGACAAGACAAGATCTCATCAGTGGCACTTGGTACCAGGGCAGGGGAGAGTTTGAAGAAAGACTGAGTAGATAAAGAATAATATGACTTGCCTCATGTAATAATGACTGGCATTGTAGGACTGTTTGGGCCAGAAGAGAAATTAGAAAGGTTGTGGAACAACAAAGCAGAGAGAACAAGAAAGCCTTGAAGAGAAGGCTAAGGAGCAATGGCAGAAGGAAGAGACTAACCTCTGCTCCTTTGAGGCTTGTTCTGCCTTCCCAGTCCCCTCTAACTCAAGTGTTTTCAGGGCCCCCTGGTTCCCCAGCTGCTCCTACTCCAGATTTGTCCTCCCTCTCTTCTCTTAACTGCACACATGAAACATTTGAAGAAATGAAAACGCAATTTTATTTTATGCATTTACCGAATAAAGCCAATGTTCTTCAATCCTCAGAAACAACACTGAAATTGAAACCAAGACTCTTCACACTGAAGGCAACTTACTAATATTTTCTGTTTCTTTAAAAAGAAAAGGTTTCTGGGGCTGGAGAGATTGTGGGCTGGGCACTTGCCCTGCGCACAGAGGACCCAGCTTTAATCTCCAGCACCCTATATGGATCCCTTGAGCCCTCGAGTAGTTTTCTTAAGTGCAAACTCAGGAGTATGCACTGAACAAAGGTAGGTGGGGCCTAAACACTTGGAAATAAAAAAGGAGACAGAAAGTTTCTCATTCTTACCATAGTATGAGTACTTGGGCTGTATATTTCTCTAGCTGTATTATCATTTTTCTAGGTCTTTGGGGATTTGAGTGAAGGGACTGTAACTTTTTTATTTGAAGGCATTGCTAAAAAAAAATCTCTTTGTAAAAGACAGAGCAGAAACCCTGAGAAGTGAGAGCTCTGAAGCAGATGGCTGCACTCTGTATTCTTCAGAAAGTTATTTTAATGACGGGGGTTACTTCGCTCATGTAACAAGAATTCTAACAACAGATGATTCTGGAGGTGGTGCAAGCGTTTAGCAACATCACTAAGAACCAGAACTTTCTGTCCTTGAGTTAGTCCATCGTCAGGGTGAAGGCACTGTTTTCTCTTGCAAGAGATAAAACCTGTATATTTTTCCTGACTCTGTGCCTCTTGAATAAAATGATCTGTTAAAATGCTTTTATTATTTGAATGTCTGAACCAGCATCTCAATAACATAAAACACAACATCAGGTTCAAATTAGTGAAAAAAAAAAACCTCTTGAATCTTATTCATTTACCTGATGACATAGGCACTAAGTAGGACATGGGTCGGTGATGGAGAAAATGGGAAAATACCTACAAACTACATGTTAAAGGAAACCTCACGCTGGAAAAGAAGATATAAAAGCAGACTATCATAGGTCACAGACAAGAACTGTGAGTGAGAAAAGAGAAACCCAACTGGGGAAGACATCAGAGAAAAGACTCGCCCAGCCTTGAAGGATGCAGACATTTGTCAAGTGAAACAACTATTGTGTGTGTTTGTGTGGTGTGTGTGTAGTGGCATGAGGAAAGGGTCTGAGAATATTAGTAGTTACTAGAGAGTCTACTTAGCTGAAGCAAAGCGGTGACAGTGGGAAAGTCTCGCATCTGGAAGTAAAGTTGTCAGCATTGAATTTGGGGGGGGGGGGGAATCTTGCAACAGCGTGAAGTAAATCTGTTCAAGAAAACAACCAGAAAGGAGATTATCCACCAAAATGTGATAAGAACCAGATAAGATAGTGTGGGCAGAACAGAGATGGGTAAGCAAATCGTGGATTTGTAAGGTGGACCTGACAAGGGTTTGTTAGATGATTAAAAGTGGAGTATTAGGAGATATTAATATGTTGTCAAGATGATTTTCAGACCAGAGGGTGGGTGGATGGGAGGTGATGCTACCGAGAGATTGAAAATAAAGATCTTTATGGGAACTGCCGAGCTCAACTTTGAAGTGTGGGGTCTACTGCCCTCAGAGGCACTTCAATCAAACATATAAAGCTCACAGAGTGGACAACATCTCTGCAATCAGGAGAAATGACAGAGACCCCAAGATAAGGAGGGCAGAAAGTGAGGTCTAGGAAAAGATAAAAGAAGAATAAAAGGAAAGATGAAGAAATAATCTTAATTACCACTCTGTAGGAAAAACAAAGCTTCCTCAGTCTTCCTGGTTATTGAGAAAACTACGGAAGGAAAGAAGACAGCCAAACACAATTGACCTGTATTTCAGAGAACTGGCAGCAATAAGGAAGAAGCAGGGAGAATGAGAAATCATTTATTCCCCCGATCCAAAATATTACTTCATACAGAAGAAAATAATCTTATACTCTTAAATGAATTACTTTTTGGGGCAGGAGAGACAGTACAGCGAGCAAGGAGCTTGCCTTCCATGGGGCAGATGATATCCCTGGCACCTCATATGGTCCCTGGAGCCCTGCCAGGAGTGATCCCTCAGGATGACAGGAGTAAGTCCTAAAAACCACCAGATATACCCCAAAAATGAATGAAAAAATTACTTTTGATGATTAGCTTCAATTATCAAGAAAATTCACTTCAACACAGAATCTGTGAGGTTCAGAAAGAGTTATTTCCAATTAAAAATATTCCTTTTCTTTGTTTATTTCAATTGATTAGAGAAGATGTCCTAAAATGGAATACTAGTTTAAGCCATCTTAATATCTTTGTAACACTAGGAAATGAAAGCAAATGGTCTGAAAGGCACTTAGCATACAGCCTAATAGATCATGCACATGAGGATAATCAATAAATATTTTTCTGCTGATGATTAAGCTCTCTCTTTTGCACTCAAGCCTCAGCCATTCCTCTGTTCCAGGCACGAGCTCCCACTGACTTCAAAGGAAGATTTAAAAATGGATTTAACTCAAGATCATATATGGACTTCAAAGGGAGCATGAAAAACACATGACAGACAGTTCATAGGAGAGGCGGTAGATTCAGAAATGTTGTCCCTCTTATTACTTAATGCTAATGGATACCATCAGCATTCTCTGTGCACCAGCTGAACATATACTTTCTTCCCTTTTTCAACACTTTACATTTTCATGACATTACAATAGTTGTTCATAACACACACACACACATACACACACATATCACACATATACACACAAAAAGCTATTGAATTTTCTTTTTAATTGTTTCAGTATTTGCTTTTTCTGACTGACATTAAAGATTACTTTTGTCTGCATATGATATGGCAGTATGACAATACAATTTTTTAGTCTGTGCAAAATAATGCTATTTGAAATCATAAAATTCTATGGAAATAGGACTGGTTATTCTTCATAGCATAATAATCTTTTATTAGATTATTTGTCAGATTTCATTAACAGGATTCTTCTTCTCCCACATTACAAAATATTTACTATAGCAAATTCAGAACTTTCAGTGTGTGTGGATAATATGAGTGTTAGGAGTCACCTCTCTGAATGATGATTAGCAATTACCACCACAATATTTAAATCTGCCAAATCAAGTAACTTAGCTTTGTGGCACTGAAGAGACTGGAAATATATATATACATATATATATATATATACATATATATATATACACACACACTCCAAATACAGTTCACCTTCTCCATAAAAAATTCAGTATCATTATAAAACATTAATGATGATTAATCATGGCTTTTAAGTGAGCATTGTGAGGTAATAAAACTCCTACAGAGTCCTCTAACTCACCAGCATTCTGATGTTCTGCTCTAAAAAGTAGGAATGCCGGCAGGATTGGTGTGTAAAGCAAGCAGCCATTTTACCCAATGTTCAGGCCTTTCCTAACTGAATTCATGCCTGTGTCTTCAAGCTAACTGCCTTGCTTGGAACAAGTCTCCTTCCCTCCGCAAGATTCACCCTGGTTAGTACACACACACACACACACACACACACACAGTGACAGATACACTGTATCACTCTAGACTCTCGTGCATACTCTCACTCTCGTACTTCTATGTCTCTTAAGCACATGTGGGAGTTATGAACTGCATAAAGCAGAAAAGTGTGTAAGGGAGCCTGAGAAGTGCCTCCTCTCTCCCCACAGGGAAACAGAGGAAAGATGAACTTGTTCAAAGGAGAGAAAAATAAGATACATCATCACATTTGATTAAATTCCATATAAGGCTTCCCAAGTGAACTAATGAAACCAATTGAACTACTGCCAACAGTAAGTCAGCATGAGCGAGACAATAATTGCATCAAACCAACTAGAAATGTTTAAAGGTTACAGGCATGCAGTGATATAGATTTGAAACCCAAGTCTGAATTTAAAGATAAGAAACAGCACTGCTCAGGAAAGTGGTTTCCTAGACAACTTTTGGTATGCAGCATAGGAAGCTAACAGAAGTGACCAGAATATTACCTTCTCCCATATACTTAATCGCGTCAAAGAAAACAATTACAAGAAAAATCCTCCTTAAAACTAAAACCTGGCTTTCATTTATATTGTTGGTCGTGTTATAAAAACAAATTATTTTCAATAGAGAACTTTTCCTAAAAAACAAGTTCTTTTACTGATTTCCCTCTGATTTGTGTATTTATTTATCCTTAAAAAGAATCCGTGAAACAATTATATGAGACTGAGACATACTGTGGCAATTCCTATGTAAATGACAAAATTAAGTAGACATAAACTCTTCGGGCACAGGACGGGTGCAGGGCAAGAGTGGTATCATGGGGAAAGTAGGTTTTCTGGCTATCAAGAATGAGAAGCAGAAAAAAGGTCCTCATATCCCAATAAGAACACCCAATGAAAATTAAATTGTTTGACTTGAGTGTTTGAGAACCCAGTTATGGGTTAGCTTTTTAGATTTCTTAGAAGGAAAGGGAAATGGATCCCGAAGTCTGCCAGTTCACATAAGTTTGGTAAACACTTGGTAGAAAAAAAATTAGACTAGGATTTTACCTACAGGATTTCCTAATATCTTTGCTGGGCTAATGCATCAGGCACATTTATAAGAGATGAGTCAAGTTGGAAGGCTTTCTTTTTTTTAATTTTTTATTTTTACAATTACAAAGATATACAATTAAAAAGTTCATATTTGGGTTTTGGTCATACAGTGTTCCAGCACCCATCCCGCCACCAGTGCCCATCTCCCACCACCAACGTCCCCAGTTCCCTCCCCCCTCCCCCAGCCCTCCTCCATGGCAGGTTCTTTATTTCTTTCCATTTCTCTCTCTTTCTCTTTCTTTCCTTCCTCTCAGACTATGGATTACAGAACATACATTAAAGGGTTGTCATGTGTATCTTTTTGCCTCTATTTAATGCTCAGTTCTAGGTTGGCATTAGTACCTAAAGGCCTTCTTAATTTTATTTGTCCATATGATATTATCTTTCACAGAGCAGCTCATGAAACTAGTAACTCACAGGATACTTCAAACTAACCAGTCTCAATTAAGTGAAGAGTGAGTAGAAGATAAAGCTGGAAAAGAGATTAGAACCAGATCACAAGGAGTGATCTGCTGATGACTATTTTCTAGAAATTCCCTCATTCCTTGGCCACATAAGTAAAGCAAAATGGGTAACTTCAGTTTAAAATCCAGCTCTGAAAAAAAATTAAGTGAATAAAACCCATTTCTACCACTTATTAAGCAGAAAATTATTTTACTTTTTCTATCCCTAAGTTACCTTATTTCCTAATTTATAAAAGAATGCTAATTCAATTAATCCAAAAATATAAAACACTATGATAGCTTGAAATATAGCAAATACATAATAAACCTGTATCTATGTGAGGCTTGGTGTGCTGATTGTCTAGGGTCTTTTTCTCCTTGTCTCTTACATATTGCCTTTGTTCAGAGTTGTAACCCTCTGGCCTGCTTTTCTGCTTATTTTTAATGTGTCTTGTGAGATATAGCTTCAACTTAACTGACTCGATTCCTTATCTATAAAATCCCAGCCCTATTTGTCCAAAAACCCTCTAGAGTATTTTCAATGACCAACACCACCACAATATGCACATATAAGTCCCTTAGGCAACTGAGCTCAATATATCTAAAACTTAGTTCCTACTTTTTAGTTTACTTCCTAGCCTCTTTATCCCTCTGTTTTACATATATCATTATCTAATAGAATACCTTGGCTCCTTGCCTTTATAACACTATTATGAACTGGCAATTTGCTCCTATGTTGACCACAGTACTATTCACAGTAGTCAAGATCTGGAAACAACCCAGGTTTCCAAGCACAGATGAGTAGAGGGTGGGGGAAGTTGTATATATGCACAATTTAATGCTATTTTGCTATAAGGAAAAAGTCTTGCAACTTGCCATTACATGGATGTTATTAGAGGATATCAAGCTACGTGAAGTTAGTCAGGATTGAAACAGACAAAATAATCTCTCCTATGTGGAATAACAAAAAGAGAGAGAGGGAGAGAGAGAATCACAAATTGTCAATGACAGCAGAACCTGAGAGTTGCCCTACAGAAGTGAGTTACCAAGGGCTGTAAAAGTGTGGGAGGGGATCATGAAACACTGCTGAGAATCTGGTGGTCGGTGTGAAACATTGCATTATGTGTGAAACACTGCACTACTAAAGCATTGCATTCATGAAATACTCATATTGACTGTATTGTAAATTACAGTGCCCCAATAAAAATTGGGAAAACAGAAATAATAAATATTAATATGAGGTTAGAGAGATAGTAGAGCAGGTAGCATGCCTAGCTACCAGTCAACCAGGGTCGATTGCCAGCATCCCATATGCTCCCTGATCACCACCAAAAGTAATTCCTTAGGGATCACAGCAATAGTACAGTGGGTAGGGTATTCTCCCTACATGCAGTCAACATATCCCCAGCATCCCATCTGGTCCCACACACACCACCATGAGTAATTTCTGAGTGCAGAGCCAGGAGTAACCCCTGAGCATCATCAGGTTGAAACAAAAGGCAAAAAAAAAATTCTGAGTGCAGAGCTAGGAGTAACCTCTGAGCATCACTGGGTATAGCCCAAACACGAAAAGATAGATAAAGCATATAATTTAGAAATGTAAAGGTTTTACTTCCAGTGATAAAAATGTGACCATTTTCATGTTTATTGGAAAAGCTTTTTGACTTTAATAATCAGTGCTTTTTCAGATCAAAACGATAGTACAGTTGATAGAGCATTTGCTTTGCCCTCTGTTCACCCAGGTTCAATCCGCAGCATCCTATGTGATTCACCAGGCATCACCAGGAATAATTCCTGAGTGCAGAGCCAGGAGAAACACCTGAGCATTGTCAGTCATGACCCAAAAGAGCCCAAAAAAAGTCAATGTTTTTTCCTCTTTTGTTTTTCTAGTTCTGAGAATCAAACCTAATGCATCACACAAAAAAGGCAAGTGCTCTACCACTAATCATTACAACTACTATATCTGATCCACTTAATTTGAACTAAATGAAGTTTTACTAAACTAAAATATCCTCCCTCTACTTGCCTATAGTTCATTTTTTCACAAAATTCTTTGATGCAATGACTCAGAACGTCTCTATAGTAATCAAAATCCACAAAGGACCCATCAAAATTAAGAGGAAAATATCAAGTTAATAAACAGCATTTATAAAGTGGTTTCAAATTTTGATCTGCAAACAAACCTTCCTGTACTCATAGTTTTTGATCTAGCCTCCTCCAACTCCTAGAAGTGCCAAGAAGCCCTCCCTCTGACAATGTATTCATTCATCACCTCTGCAGATTGGGGCACTACAGTGCATTCTATATCCTCAGAACATCGCACAGTGTGGGAAAATAATAAAGACTCAGTAAACATGTATTGAAAAGAAGTGAGGGAGGGGTAGAACAGAGATCAATGGCTAATATGTCTTATTTATGAACTTTTAGGTTCTTAGAAAACAAGAGGAGTATTTACTTTTAAGATAATTTTCCATTAATTCTCAAGATTCTGAAATTTTTATGCTGTGGTTTAAGAGAAAATCTCCTTGATTACCACTGTTTCAACTACCAAGCAGCTTACCTCAAAGGATATCAACTTATAAACCAGAATGAGTTTTAAGAAGATAACTTTTGAGAGGCAAAAGAGATACTACAATGCGTAAGGCTCTTGCCTCACATGTCATCAACCAAGTTCGATAGATGGCATTGCATATGTTTTCCTGAGCCCTGCTAGGAGTGATCCTTGCGCACAAACCCATGAGAAAGCCCTGAACACCACTAGATATGGCTCCAACCCTCTCCAAAAAATAGATAAATAAAAAAAAATTAACCCCATTTTGTACCTTCAAAAACTCAAGGTAATCAATACTTATTCCTCTTCCTTTTACACAGAAAAAAAAGATACAATTATGAAGAACACAAAAAAAGGGCAAGTCTCTCCAAAACCTGCGTAAGTCTTTGCAGGTCAGAAAAATCTAGAAGATACAGACCTCTAGCAATCTTTAACCACTGACACATTTGTTTACATTCTTAGACTCTTTGTAAGAAAAGTATAGTTTAGCCTTAAAGAAAAATACCTGCTTTTCCTCCCTATCATCTAGCAGTGATGTAGAAGATACACTTTATTCCAGTTCTTCAGTATTTCTTCCATTTCACCAAGGAACAGTCAGTGATTTCCTCCCTAACTAATCAGTAAGTTATTTATGGGTAAAACTAAAGACTGTGCAATTAGAGACACTGCAGAACTCTGTTAATAGTCATGTATCAGAAAGAACAGTTTTAGTCTGTAGGGAATCAAACTTAGCCATTATTTGAGTTCACTGCTGATAACTAAGCATTTAGAGAACACTCTGTAGACCCATATTGCTCAGGCATAACTTTGGGTAGAAAGGAGTGGTTCAGAGCCATATCTAGTGGTATTCAGGGCTTACTTCAGGCTCTGCTAATGGAACACTCCTGGCTGTGCTTGAGGGACCACTGTCAGGGATTAACCCATGTCACCTAAACACTTTACCCACTGTAGCATCTCTCTAGCTCCAGGAACAATTTTTTATAATCATTCCTTAGAAGAACCTAGAATACCATCGCATTAATAGGATTGCTTTTATAAAATACAAAATGATGATGGCTGCCTTTTAACGAGAAAAAAAAATACTAATAACAGAAAGAATTTATAGTTGAGCAAAACGAATACTGAATAAAGCAACTTTATGCTTACAATGAATATGCTTACAATGAATATCCCTCACCTGTCAAGAAAAATATTTTAATTCAATCTAATATATGTATTGCATGTGTGATGGTTAATTTCATGTCTACTTGACAGGGCTGAGGCATCCCCCATACTGTTGGTAGAATATTAGTACTGGGTATGCCTGGAATGGTGTCTCTGGGAGCCAGAATTTTAATCTATAGGACTAAAGAAGACAATCCTCACCAATGCCCATGGGCATCATCCAACCCACCAGGGGCATGAATAGAAAAAGGGTAAATCTACTCTCTCTGCTTGTGTTGAGACATTCAAATTTACCTACTCTGGCACACAAGTACCCTCCTTCATTGGCATTTCGAGTCAGAAGAAAATTCAACACCATTTTTCTAAGGCCTTTGGGCTTGAACTAAATTTCACCATCAGCTTTTCTGATTCTCTAGTTCTGATTCTCTAGTTCATGAAACTACTCTGAAGTCCTAATTGCCAAAAACAATTTCTACAATAAAGCTCCTCACATATACTTACATATATTATTGGTTCTATTTCTCTGGAGATTTCTGCTTACGGTATATTCATATAAAACAACACTTGAAAATAAAAGGAAGCAACAGGTCTTGGGATCAAGAGGACATCATCTATAAGTCCTATCAATTTAACTTTATTCTAGTTCTGATTTTAAACAGGGTTCATGGAGAAGCAGTTCAGAAGAATGTAATTTATATGTATGTGTATCTAGATTCCTTTAAGAATTTGGATGAAATTGGTCATGGTGAGTATCAAAGAATACAACAGTAGGAAACTTCTAACAGTTACTGGTTTCTGGGTCTGTGTGTCCAAAAGGCTTTGCAAGCCATGCTCCTTTGCTGAACTACTTGCTTTGACATCAAGTCCTTCCAAGTGCTTTCCAGATCTATCCTCATCCTACCATTGTACATCTTGGTCCCAATCCCAACTACCTTTCACTAGGATCCCTACAATGACCAATCTCTGCCTATTTCATTTTTTTCTATTTTTTGACTTTTTTGGGGTCAGACCTGGCAATGCTCAGGGCTTACTCCTGGCTCTGCACTCAGGAATTACTCTGGCAGTGCTAGGGGAACCATTTGGGGATGTCGGGAATCAAACCCAGATCGGCCACATGCAAGGCAAACACCCTACCCACCGTGCTATCACTCCATCCCCTTCTCCTACTTCCTTTCAGTCTTTTTCCCACATTTCAAAGAATGCTCATCATTTCTGCTTTGCTCAATTTATTTGGTTAGTCCAGTATAAAAGGACAAAAAAACCTCTAGCTCAGGCACATCTCTTCAACTCCACTGTTCTCCTGCATTAACATATACCTCAGAGACCTGAACCCTATGAAAGCAGGATGAGAATGCTATTCGGGTCTCCCAAAGAGGAATCAAAAGAGCTATGCTTGGAATATCATGCCTCACTCAAGTGAGAAAAGGAATCCAGAGTTCAGACCTCCGTCGACAATCCAGAGTCAGGGTCGCTATCTCATTTGCCAAGGCATCGAAAATCAGATGGGCTGGACATGTAATGCGATTTGGAAAGGACCGCTGCATTAGAGCTGTTTCTGACTGGATCCCACGGGTGTCAAAAGATCACGTGACTGCCCACCTACAAGATGGTCAGACTTCTTTGTCAAGACCCTGAACGAAAGGTTTGAGGCTCTTCATTTTCTTAGAGCAAGCAGATGCCATTGGGCTACACTGGCATGTGATAGGGTCAAATGGAAATGTTACTGGTGCCAGCTCAAGCTAATCGAATAACAGGATGTCAAGTGATCAAGTGATCAAGTTCAATATAAGTATTACAAATACCTATTTCGGTACTCAAAAGTAACCCAATAAGGAATATTATATATCAAAATTTAAATGACATAATTCTAAAACATCACCTCTACTTAAACCCTTCAGTGACCTCTGCCTGGCCTTGAAGTAAAGCCCAAACTTTTCAACAAGGCTTTTAAACTTTTGAATGCCTAGACAATTATAATTGCCATAAAGGCAAAGAATTTTGTAATTTTTTGTTAACTACCAAACCCCGGGACCAGAACCATGCCTGGCACAAAGAAGATCCTCAATCATGAGTGGAGATTTTACATCTGATTACATCTCCTACTTCATCTCCACCTCTGCTTCAGTTTACTCTTCAGTCACACTGTAAAAAAACTCATTTCTTAGGGCAGGAGCGATAGCCCAGCAGGTAGGGAATTTGCCTTGTACGCGGCCGGCCTGTGACGGCCCGGTTCGATCCCTGGCATCCCATATGGTCCCCGAGCACCGTCAGGGCTAATTCCTGAGTGCAGTGCCAGGAGTAGCCCCTGAGCATTGCCAGGTGTGACCCAAAAAGCAAAAAAAAAAAAAAAAACTCATTTCTTAAACATCTTTTTTGAATATGTATGGTGCCAGTAATTGAAACCAGGATCTCTCGCATATAAGACAAGTACTCTGCTGTTGGGCCACATTCTGGACCCTATATTCAGTTCTTTTGTACCTCTGAATCTTTGTCTGCAACATTTTCCTCCTCCTTCTTTCTAATTCCCTGCTTAATTCCAGTCTTAAGTCAGTGTGTATGGGGTTCATCTTGAGCCTCTTGGCTAGGAATATCCCTTCATGGCTTATGGCACCTACTGCAATTGGGAGACATCAATTATTGATAATTTTAAAATACGATAATGTGGGGCCAGAGTGATAGTACAGCAGGTAGGGGCTTTGCCTTGCATGAGGTCAACCCAGGTTCTATACCCAGCATCCCATATGGTCCCCCATGTACCACCAGGAGTAATTCCTGAGTGCAGAACTAGGAATATCCCCTAGTTATAGCATCACTGGGTGATGCTAAAAATAACAATCAATAAATAAATAAGATTGTGTATTTTTTCTGGGTTTTGTGTCAAACTGACTATAGTGTTTGGGGGCCAGGGGTCACACCCCAGTGATACTTGGGGGACCGTGCAGGAACAGGGAACCATGTGGTACAAGAAGAGAATGTGGTATTCCAGAAATCATATGGTGCCTGAAGACTAAATATGCACCTCCTGAACGTAAAGTATGTGCTCCAGCTTTGACCTATCTCCCTAACCCTAAAGGTATAGTATAGAGACCAAATAGGATGACAGTCCTGCCTCACTTTGCGATAGTTTATGTTCAGTCCTATGTATCAAGTATATAATCCCTATCATCTCAGATTTTAAAAAGCAATCAGAAAAAGCAGCAGAAAAAAAGCAATCAGAAAAAGTAACAGATTGAAAAAATGGAAACGAAAATAATCTCACTTAGAAAAATGAAAAAAGTAAAAAGGCAGAGAATGGGGAGAAAAAGGGCATGAGAACTGCCTTAAAATTTCTATATTAATCATGTTTTACATGTACCTACTGAGAGTTTTTAGTTCAAGTTTTTGAGTAAAGTTACATAAAAGTAAGCGTGCTATAGTCTGTAATAAACCCAGTTTCCTGTGTCCAGAGACATACAAGCAAGATAAGCCAAATTTCAGTTAGGCAGAGATATGAGGTTAGACTAATTATTTTTGAGATGTTGCAGGCAGGTAGCTAGGTGGTGCCCGGGAAAAATAGTCTCAAACTTTGGGGAAAAGTAGTCTCAAACATCTGAGCCTGACTGAACACATTCAGGACTCTGAGACAACAGACTCAGCTCAGAGGACTTGAAAGTCACTGAGACGCAGAATCCAGTCCAAGTACAAAAAAGCTTCCTAAGAGGAAGAGGGTGCTGGATCCCCTGGGAGAATAGGTTCCACCTCTGGAACAAAGGCCCACAAAAAAGTATATCAAAAAGAATGGGCTGAGTCTGACGGGAGTGATGATTCCTGACTGCAATCCCAGGGATAACACTAGATAGATAGATAGACAGACAGACAGACAGACAGACAGACAGACAGACAGACAGACAGACAGACAGACAGACAGACAGATAGATAGATAGATAGATAGATAGATAGATAGATAGATAGATAGATAGATAGATAGACAGACAGACAGACAGACAGACAGACAGATAGATAGACGGATAGATGATAGATGGATAGATGGATGGATAGATGGATGGGTGGATGGATGAAATATATATAGAGATATGTGTATGTATGTATGTATGTACACACACACACACACACACACACACACACACACATATATACATCAACCTGATCCCAGCTCCTTGGCAACCACCCTAGCAAGGAAATGTGGGGGGCAGGGTCAGTTTGGGTAAAGTATATATAAATTAACTTGGACAAAGGAAGCTCGCACATGTATTGCCCATGCCCATGCGCAACCTCTACACATGGTGCTCAAACAGATGCCACCCACGTCTCCCCTACCAGATGTGTACTCCTCGTACTTCAACACTGGGATGTGTAAAGGCTCTCTCCACTCTGGAGAAGCCTGTTTCTCTCTTGAGCATGTATCCTAACTTACCTCCCTTTATTTTCCAATAGACTTGTACTTCACTGTTTGTCTCTTCCTGACACTCTTTTCTGTGGCAGGACAACAGCCCCAAAAACCTGCATAAGCTCTAGAACTGACTTTCGTTTCCTATATAGAGAATTCTTCACTCCAGCCTGGGTCCACAGCTCCCTCAAGAAATCGGTGGCATGAATCATCTTCCATGCCACGCAGAACAAGCAGACTTCAGGTACAGCTTGACAGCTGTCTCATGGGGCTGGCAGGATGTGAGTGTCCACACCTTTCAGGGACTCATAGCAGATTTTCAGCAGCCCTAAATCTCCATAGCATTTCTCCAGGGGACAGAGGTAGAGAAAAGAAAGCAGCAGATCTTCTCTAGGGGGAAGCCCCTCTCCTCCCAATGTCAAATAAGCCACGCAGGGAACCCCACAAGCAACAGTAATAAGTAGCAATGAGAAAAGCAGTAGAGGTTAAAGTACTCGTGTGTGTGTGTGTCTGTGTCTGTCTATCTGTCTGTCTGTCTGTTTAGAAGTAATGCTGCAAAGGGATGTTTATTATCAAAGCATTTCCATTTACGTTTCATCTGTTTATTTGATTGTTAATTATGAAAATTGAGGTTCCAGATCTCAAATTTGTCACCTAGGAGAAAGAAAGGCTTGTGTGTTGAGGCTTGTGTGATGTTACATAGGTTGGGGGAAAGAAATTTGAAGGCACACACTAGGGTGCTTTACAAGATAGTTTAACCAGAGTAGAAGGAAAGTGGAAAAAATACACCTATGCTGACTTCACTGAACCTGCTGGAAATTCATGCCTGCCCCCACTCCATATACTTATGAAGAAAAAATATATGGGTGTAGGGAGAGAGCTCAGGGTCCAGGGAGGGAGAGGAGGAGAAGAGAGGAGAGGAGAGGGGAGGGAGGGAGGGGACGGGAGGGGAGGGAGGAGGAGAGGGAAGAGGGGGTAGGAGAGGAGAGGAGAGGAGAGGAGGGGAGAAGAGGGGAGTGGAGGGGAGGGGAGGGAGGGGAAGGGAGAAGAGGGGAGGGAGGGAGGGAGGGGAGGGAGAGGAGGGGGGGGGAGGGGAGAGGGAGGACAGGACAAGACCAGACAGGACAGGACAGTAGAGAAACAGATGATGAAGTAGGAGAGAAGCAAGGTTTAAGGAGAGTTACACTAAAGGTGACACAATCACTATGGGAGCCAGCAAGATAGTACAGTGGGTTGCATTTGCCCTGCATATAGCCACACCTGACCAGGTTTGATCCCTGGCATCACGCATGGTCCCCCAAGCACCTCAGGAGTGCAGAGCCAGGAGTAACCATAGATCATTGGTAGATAAGGCCAAAAACAATTAAACTTTTAAAAAGTGATTGAAAAGTTGTTTAAAAAGTACATTCTCACTTTAAAATATAATAAAAACATACAAATAGATATTACAGTCAATTTTTAACTTTCAATGAGAAAAAGGAAAAATATCTTTAATTCAAGGTGAAGAGAAAGGCAGATTCTTTTCCATCAAAAAATGATGTCAAATAACACATTCATATTCTTAGCTTCTGAACAATTAATAATTGAAACAGCAAACAAGCAAGGAGATGGGGATTTCTGAGCATGAATTCTTTTGACTCCTTCACATTCTTAACCCGAGTTCAGGGGCACCAGGGGGAGAAGCGGCCTTGCCAGGCTCTGAGATAATACTGTAGGTGACAAGCCCAGGCCACTAGCTCTGTTTTGAAGACTGCGTTGTTTTGTTGGACTTGGTGGGCCAGAAAGGCATTCCCAGCCACAAGTCTGCAGAATTGGCTGCGCCCTCACTCATTCAAAAGAGCCCGCCCCAGGACAGTGAGACTGCAGTTCCCAGGAGGGCTTCTAAAAGCACTCCTGAATAATTCATGCTCAAGCTGGGGCAGCTAGTCCACTGTATGGACTTTTAGAATGTCCTTATGTTTGGCTACTATGCAGTCGCCTTTCAATCACCCATTCGGAAGTTTCATGAGGAGGCAAGTCAAGCTGGTTTGTAAAGCACCCTGGTGTGTGCCTTCAAATTTCTTTTCCCCAACCTACATAACATCACACAAGCCTTTCCTTCTCCTAGGTGACAAATTTGAGATCTGGACACCTCAATTTTCATAATTAACATATCAAATAAACAGATAAAACATAAAAAGAAATGCTTGCTATAGCTTTAATAACAAACAACCCTTTACAGCATTACTTCCAAACAGACATACACACACACACACACACACACACACACACACCCCATTTTTTTTTCAAATGTAAAGAGAAAGATCCCACCCTAGTTATAAATGAAACACAGCAAGAGGTAGAATATACAATGCTAGCTAAAATCAACATTCTGAAAATTAAAGGCCTTAGTTCTCAGGACAGATTGTGTAGCTTACACAATGGTTTTCTAAAGACCTTGGACTGAAATCAGAGAACTTGTGCCAAAGATCACAGCCATCCCCGCTCCACCCGCAGCCATGACAGGCCACTGGGTGGTGTAGGAAACAGGCAAACAGCCACAGTCTGACACCTCTGCTAGGGGCACTTTGACTCCAGAAGAGATTGCCCTGCAAAGAATTAACTCCTGAGGATACCCAGCACCAAACTGTTCAGGGAGCTGAGTTCTCGGTGAAAGAGAGCCAGTCAGGGAGTCAATCAAGGAAGCCTGGCCCTCTGCTGGGAAGCCAAAGCCGCTGCCAATGGAGAAGAGCAAGAAAGAATGGGGGAGGTGGGGAGGGCTGCGGGAAGGCTGAGCAAAGGGGCTTTTCATGGAGGGGGCCAAAGGAGGAAGTTGAGGCAGAAGGTCTGTGTTTTTGTCTAGATGTTTATTTTAAAGGGAATGGTTCGAGGGTTTAATATTTCAAGGAGAAGGGCCAGTAAAGAAAGGGAAATTTGGGGGCTGAAGCAAGTAGGGAATTTTTGCCTTGTACACAGCCAACCTAGGATTCTAGGCACCACATATGGTCCCCAGAGCCTACCAGGAATAATACTAGAGCACTGAGCCAGGAATAAGAGCTGAGCACCATAGAGTGTGACCCAACCAAATCCTCCCCCATCCCCACTCTCCCAAAAAAAGAAAGGGAGGGAGATTTGAAGATACTGAGTCGAGTGGGGTTGACCAGATGCAGAGGGAAACAAGGCAGGGACGACTCTCCCCAGAAGAATAAGGAAATGCTGAGCCCAGAGCATTCCGGGACATGGAGACAGGCAGTGCCTTCCTCCAATCCATAGACGAATGGCTTCTTTCAGATGCCAGGGGGCAGGGAATAGTCTCCCCCGAGCTAGTAGACAAGGACTTCAGGTGAAATTTGACAATGTTGCTCAGAAGAAAGGGTGACGGTTGATAAGGAAGGCTGCCCAGGGAGTGGCTCAGCTCAGAGTCCACCTGACAGTGGGCACCAGGGCCCCAGAAGATAGGAGATGAGAGGACAAAGTGCAGTCCTTATGGGCCAGGACACCTAGAAGTGAGTCACCAGGAGGGATACCTGACCATACAAGGCACACACTATATGGTCAGCTCCAAAGGGACGTGACCTGGCCTAGGCTGCCAGTAAGTCGCAGGAGATGACGGAATCTCTTGATACAAAGTGTCCCCAGTAGGTTTCTGCAAGAGAGAGAAACCTTTGTCTAGCCTGACACTGCTTGATGGAATTTCTATTGGCAGCAGGAAACTCCTGTCAAGACAGTCTATCTGTCTGTCTGTCTGTCTGTCTGTCTGTCTGTCTGTCTGTCTGTCTCTTGCTTGCTCGCTCTCTCCCCCTCCCACCAGGATTCAATCATTAGATATAAGTGCATTGTCTGGGATGACTCACTGGACATAGAGCCCATCACCCTGCAAATTTAAACTAGGGGCGATGGAAGCAGCAGCAGGACAGTGAAGGGACGTGGCACCATGCCCCGCCAGAGCAGAGCCAAGCCCAACAGCAGTGTGCAGGCTGCCAACACTTGCCCAGCTTAAGCAGGCTGTCAGTTCCCTGATTTGTTCTAGTGTGTAGACAATTTATAAGCTGCTATTCGATATAACTGTTCTTTAAATTCCATTAATTGTATTTATGAATTAAATGCCTGATTCCAGAGTCCAAACATCTCTGTTATCTTAAAATCCACCACCTAATCCACCAAATAAAACACAGACATTCTAAAAGGACCATGATCCTTACGATTTGTGCTCTTCCTGTTATCCACAATCACATGAAAAGGCAGCTCTCAGAGTTTTGGGAACAGAGACTGAAAAATTATTCCTGAAGCCCCCTCCTCAGTTTTCCTTTGGAGTAAACATCTTTGCTTCTTTCTCTTGAAATTTTTATACTTCACTGTGGGTCGGGGGATGGGAAATGAGTTATACTGAGGAGAAGGAAGTGGAGGGTGTGGCCCAAATGGAGAAAATGTAAAAGTGCTGCCAGTGTGAAAGATTGGCTAGTTCCCTCGGGCGGAGAAAGCAGACACTCACTAAACCGCACGCTCTCCCACAACCATCACCACCTCCAGGAGTTGGAGCAGGGTTCAGGGGAAGGGCACTGATGTCACAGCTGCACAACCAGTCAGGTCAGCTACTCTGCTGCTTTGCCTTCAGGCAGCATCCACAACGCACAACAGCAGGAATTTCTAAGAGCCTGATTGTGGTGAAGTGTATGTGTGTGCGGGGGGGTGGGGGGGGACTGGAAAGGAGAGGTGGAGTCTTACAATATGTGTCCCTATATAGATTCAAAAAAAATACTAAAAATTTTCATTTTATCTCTTTGTACCAATGTATTTCGCTCAAAAAATTGTCCATCTTTCTCACACTTGCTTTTTCCTACAGTTCTTACACCAAGCAATTCAACATAATTATCTACATCTTTACCCCCATATAAAGCAGCTCCCTGCCACTGATCTTCCTGCTCTAACATTCTCTCTCTGGCCACCACTCAAACTGGAGATACATGTTGAGCAAGAGAGAGACTGGCTGGGCTCGGGATGGAGCTCAGTAGTGGCTTGTGCTTTTCATATAGGGACAGTGAGTTCATCCCCAGCATCACACACACACACACACACACACACACACACACACACACACACACACACACCTAAAATAAATATGACTTCAACTCTGACACTAACTTCAACCTGATAAGGATACAAGCCATTTTCTTAGCAAAATCTTTTTTCATCATGTTTTTGACTACACATCTTACATTCAGGTCAGAGCAAACTGGTTGTTCTTGCTTCAATTTTGTTGTTTTGTTTCTTTTATTTATTTTTATTTTACCAAACTCAGTTTTGCTCTTGAGAGTTGCTTCTGACTCTTCCCCCCTAGAAATCGCTCCTGGCATAGCCATACTCTGGGATCAAACCAGAGTTGGAGTGTAAGCGCAAGTGCCCTATCCACTATACTACCTCTCCTCTCCTCTCCCCTCCCCTCCCCTCCCCTTCTCTCCCCTCCTCTCCCCTCTGCTCCCCTCTCCTCACCTCGCCTTGCCTCACCTCCCCTCACCTCGCCTCTCCTTGCCTCCCCTCCCTTCCCCTCCCTCCCCTCCCTCTCCTCTCCTCTCCTCTCTCCTCTCCTCTCCTCTCCTCTCCTCTCCTCTCCCTCCCCTCCCCTCCTCCTTCTCTCCTCTCCTCAGCTCTCCTCTGCTCTTCTCTTCCCTCCCCTCTCTCCCTCTCCTCCCCTCCCTCTCTCTCTCTCTCTCTCTCTCTCTCTCCCCTCTCCCTCTCCCTCCTTCTCTCCCCCTCCCAGACATACCATTTTCTGAATTATTCCTATTTTGAATAAAGGCCATGTTAAAATATAAACATCTTTCTGAAGTTTTTCCTGACTCTACAGAGCTTATTCATTTCTCTTCCCACTATTCTTTGTTCATACCTCTAGTGTAGCACTTAATGCAGTGAATTTTACTTCTATTTACACAGCTGTGCCCCAACTATACAGTAAATTCACTTATGCACAGGACTTAATTTGTCTTTGTAATGCTCAGAAGTCATGACCAACATTTAGAAGGTTCTCAATCAATGTTTTTAATCATTGCTGAAGATCTAGAAATATCCTAAATTAAATATAAAGTATTTAACCTAAAGTCTGGAGACAACTCAGCAGTGGCCCCACAGCATGCCAGCCTTTTCCATCAGGATTCTCTCTGCTACATTTTTCAGTTTTACAGCACTTACAGAACACAATGCAATTGATCATCTAATGTGATGGGTGATTTTTTTTAAATCAATCATCTTATTAATTGCAAACCAATGAGATGGGAAAATGGTTTACATTTTAGTCCAGAAGAAAAAGAAACTCAGAGAGAAAAGACTCTCCATAATCCCTGCAGTCAGTCTGAGGCAAAGTGCCCCACTGGTGTGCAATTCAGCGATAAGCCTGTACCACCAAAGGGCCTTTTCAGCGCAGCAACACCCCACTGGCTATAATTAATAAACAGGAAAGAGTAATCGAAGGATAACAAACATATCAAATTGTTTCCCATGTAGCCTAAGTGAGCCCTGGTGACTGCTGACATTGAGCCTTATAAACCATAAGGCCTAATAAAAACCACTAAGAATATGATCTTTATTGCAACTGCAGTTACAAATATTCCTCACAGGAAGAACAATTTTAAGAGCAATGGAAAAAAGCTCTAATTAGTCTGTCACATTGCACTTCATTCAGCAGAGTCCAAAACAGATTCTAGGTCGTATTCTTTGAATCGCTTGTCTTCCCGTTGATAATCGATTTGCTCGAGGGGGCACCAGTAGCATCTCCATATGTCCTGTCACATGTTAGTGTAGCCCAAGGGCATCTGCTCACTCCAGGAACAGGAAGAGCCTCAAACCATTCCATCAGGTCATGGGAATGAGGTCTATTATTGTTACTGGTATTTGGCATATCAAACACGACATGAGTAGCTTGCCAGGCTCTGCCAGGCGGGTGGGATACTCTTGTAGTCACCTCTAATCTCGAGCTGTGAACATTGGTTTTATAATAAAACCATTATATAATAAAATCAATTCTTTGAATACCACCCAGTAAATGCCCAGTAATTTATTAGTTACTAAGCTTTGAAGTAACTGCCAGCTTTGCTCTTTGCAGCTTCCTTCCCACTGCTGGTCCACTGGCCACCTGAGTATGTCTGCCATGGCTGTCCCTCATCCTCTGCCATTTACAGCAGAACCTAATATCAAGGCCCTGATCCAACCAGGTTCCTCCCGCCTGTACTACTGTGCACATAGTGGTCTCAACTGACAATGACACTCTCCAGCTACTTAGATGTACATAACGGCCAGAGTGGAAACAATTTGAGCAAAGTAAGAATTAACTATTGGATTGAAGTATAACCTGAGTACAAAATAAACATCCATGAGTCTAGACTGAAACAACAAATGAATAAACAGTGTAGAAGGAGAAAAATGTTGACTTTACTGGCAACTACCACTTTAACCATAGGTTAAAATCATGAGCTGCAAGGGATAACTGGATAGCAATGTGTAAAAAATAAATAATAAAACTATAACCATAACTCACACCATTGACAAAAAGTAAACCCAAAGTGAATTAGAGAACTTGAGATTAAACCATAATTCATAAAATTGAAGAAAACATTGGTAGAACTCTCCAGGAAATTGACAGCAGAGGTATCTTCAATGAGATAAAAACAGAAGTAAACACAGCACAAACAAAATTAAACAAATGAAACTATATTAATTTTTTTTAAATTCTGCATAGCAAAAGAAATTAAATCTCTAGTAAAAGGTACCCTACTTAATGGGAGGAAATATTTGCACACAAAACATCAGGTATAAGATTAATATTCAAGGTCTATAATGCATTCAGGAAACTCAACAACAGGAGCTAGAGCAATAGCGTACAACAGGTAAATTGCTGGCCTTGTGCACAGCTAACCCTGGTTTGACCCCCAACACTACAAATAATCCCTTGTGCCCCAAGGAGTAATCCCTGAGCACAGAGCCAGGGCTCAGCCCTGAGCACCACTGGGTATAGCCCCAAAGCAAACAAACAACAATAAACCCTCAACAACCGCTAAAGAAATCCAATGACTCTATCTAAAACTGGAAAGATGATATAAAGACACTTCCCCAAAGAAAAGATACAGATGGTCAATAGACATATGAAAAATGGACCAGGATCACTAACGATTAGGAAAATGAAATTCAAATCATTGATCTATCATCTCACACTAAGGTCAAACATCAAAAAGTCTAGAAAGAACTCCTCATCCACCGTTAGTAGGAATGTCATCTGGTTCAGCCTGTAGGAAATATGGAGATCACTACCAAAAAACTAGGGATAAAAATTCCATACAATATAGAAATACCACTCCCTGGCTTCTACCCATAAAGCACAAAAAGCATTAAAATGATATATGCACACCTAGGTTCATCGCTATGTTTAATACAATAGCCAAGATATAAAACAATCCAAATTCCCGGCTACAGATGAATGGATCAAGAAGCTGTAATAGGTATACACAATGGAATACTATACAATTTAATAAAAAACAAAAATCATGCAGTCTGCCACAACACAAGATGGAATTACAAGATATGCTGAGTGCAGTCAGTTAGAAAGAAAAGGATAGATTCAGATGATCTATCTCATGTGTGGACCTAAAGATACACAGCAAGGTAGCAATACAAACAAATAAAATGGGAGAACTGATCCACAGAACTGAGTTGGTGTGAGGGGGTGACAGGGTTGAAAGGGAGACTCTTTGGAACCTTGGGAGACGGAGGTAGGTACACCGGTGATGGGATGGTTGAGGTGCTGGAATTATGTACAAACGAAGCAATCATCAACAGTATTATAAATCACCGAATACCTCAATCAATCAATATTTATTTAAAAAATATTTCTAGCTGTCAGCTATGTGGGTGTTATATGCCTTCTCATATGACATAATAAAAAGGATATGGTCATTAACCCCACATATCCATAACCTTACTTTATGCCAGAGAAAACACCAGACTCAAACTAAAGAACATCATAGAAATGATCTAATAAATAATCTTCAAAAACATCAAGGTCATGAAAGATAAGAGAAGGCAGAAACTGTCAATGATTGCAGCAAACTATGGAAACAGTACAACTAAATGCAGTGTGGGATCCTAGATTGAATCCCACAAAGGACAGCACTTATAGAAAGGACAGAAAAAATCTGACAGTTTTCTATAGTCAATAGTATTGTAATTATGTTAATACCTTATTTTTAATAAAAATATATGGTTATCAGATATTAACACTAATAGGAAAATAAGAGGTATATGGTAGCATCTTGTATTCTTTGCAAATCGTAAATTTTTTAATTTAAATATAAAAGACAAATGATTTTTTTTTAATTCTGGAGCCATACCCAAAAAGGCTCAGGGACAACTTCTGGTTCTGTGCTCTGGATGAGTTCATGGGACCATGTGTGATGATGGCATGTGAACCAGGGTTGTGGCCAATATAGCCACATGAAATGCTTTAAATCCTGTACTATATCTTGGTACCTGTCTTTGATAAACAGGTACAATTACTTTTACTTAAAAAATCAAAAGGCTTTAAAGGTATATGTGACTGACCAATTTTCTCAACATCATTTGTTAAAGAGATTTCCTGACTCCACTTCATACTCTTTGCTCCATTGTTGATGATCAGCCATACATGCACCTGAGGACTTGTCTCTGAATGCTCAGTTTCATTCCATTCATCTACAAGTATATCCTTAAACACTAGAGAAAATATATTTCCATCAGTTTTTGGTTAATCATGAAACAATTCAGGTGTTGCAGATATGGCTGCAGTACCCGGCTGCGTAGAGAGGTAGCAGACAGGAAACACCCAGGGCTGTGCCCTGTGGGTTCTTATTGGTTGATGATCTGACATAGAAATAGACTGGGCCCCCTGGGATGAACCCAGAGTCACAACAGAGCCTGGCAAGCTACCCTTGGTGTATTCGATATCCCAAAAACAGTAACAATAATGGACTTCATTCCCAACAAATGGAGATGTTACTGGCACCTGCTCGAGCAAATTGATGATCAACAGGAAAGCAAGGGATACAAGTGATACTGTCTTAATTATTACAGCTTTATGGTATAATTTTTTGGGGTCACAACGGCAATGCTCAGGGTTTCTCCTGGATCTACTCAGGAATTACTCCTGGGGGTGCTCGGGGACCATATGGGATGCTGGGGATCAAACCCAGGCCAGCATGGGCCAACCACACGCAAGGCAAACGCCCCTACCTGCTGGACTATCACTCAGTCCCCTAAAGTATAATTTAAAGTAGAGAAAAGAAAAGCCTCCCATTTTCTTTTTTTCCTGATTGCTTTGGCTATTCAGGGAAGGTAGGGAGGTTTTATTACTCCATATAACTCTCGGCAGCATTTGGCCTTTATCTTTTAAAAATTGCTTGAGTATTTTTATAGGAATGGCATTGAATCTGTATAGTACTTTGGATGGGATTGTCATTTTGACAGTAGTAAACTTTCTAACCCATGAACAGGGGATGTGATTCCATTTCCTTGTGTTTTATTTCTTTTAGCACTGACTTATAGCTTTCTTTAATAATTTTTTGTGGTGTGGAGGCAAAGTGATAGCATAGTAATTAGGGCACATGCTTTGCACACAGTGGTTGGCTCGGTTGGGTTCAATACCCAGTACTCCATATAGTCCCCTGTGCCCCTCAGAAGTAATTCCTGAGTACAGGACCACAGGTGGTCTCTGAGCATCATTGGATATAGCCCAAAAACAAGCAATTTTTTGCCTCTTTTGGTTAAGCTGATTTCCCGACACTTGTTTTATGAGGTACAATTGAAAATGTGATTTTTTAAGTTCTCTCTCTTCTATTTCATTCTATAGGAATGTCATGAATTTCTATATGTTGATTTTTTTAGCCTTCCATATTACCATAAAAGTGCATTATTTCTAGGACTTTTGTTAGTCTTTGGGATTTTTCTAAGCATACTATTATGTCACCTGAAAATATGGTAGTCTGAATTATTTTACCACTGGAGGCTCTTATTATCTCTGTCTTGCCTAATTTTTATGGGAGGGCTTCCAATATTATACTAAATAATAGTGGCAAGCGTTGGAAACCTTAGCTTCTGCCCTATATTTTCGGATCCCTACATTACATCAGGCACAAAAAGTCAGATCAAAATACAGACATGAGAGCGCCGAATCCTAACCACTAGACCACCAGGGATAGATACAGACATGAATGCATAAATTATACCAAGGAAAATACAGAAATATCCCTGCATCTTCAATGATTCAATGCTATTGTCCAAGCAAATAGAAGCAAAGATAAACAAATAAAACTATCTCAAAAACTTCTGCTACACAAAAGAAATGATAACCAGAATTAAAAGACACCCCAGATATGATAACATTTTTCCAGCACTCATCTGACAAAGTCAATACCTAAGATATATAAAGCACTTCTGAAACATAACCACCCCCAAAAAACATAAAAAATGGGGAGGAGAGATTAATAGAAACTATACATATGGCCAACAGACATATTAAAATGCTCCGTAGCACAATTCAAACAACAATAAGGTATCACCTCCTACTAGTACAACTGGTACAATCCAAACAAAACAAAAACAACCAGTGTCGGCAAGGATGTTGGGGGGGGGAAGAAACCTTAATACACTACTGGCAGCAATGCCAAGTGGTTCAATCAACCTTTCTGGAAAACGATAGCACGCTTCTCAAAAAAAACTGAGCATTGAGCTTCCACTAAGCATCCTACTTTGTGGTATTTATCCCAAGAGCCCCAAAACTCTATTCAGAAAAGACATTTGCTCTCCTATGCTCTTTGCAGCACTATTCACAATAGCCAAATCTGGAAACCACCCAAGGGTCCAACAATAGATGATAGGATAAAAAAAAGCAACTACAGCATATTTACATACAAGAAACCTACTCAGAAGAAAAGACAAAATTGATGATTTGACACTATTTGGGTGGAATTGGAAGGTATTATGCTGGGCCAGTCAAAAGAAATGAACAGATACAGAATGACTTCTCTCGCATATAAGATATAAAGAAGCATAGCAAAGGAACAAAGGACCAAGGGCTACAGAATCTGAAAGTTGGTCTATTGAACTGAGATTCCCATGTTGGAGAGTCAGAAGGAAGGAGCTAATGGGGAAACGCTGAGACATGGTGGGGGCAGTGGATACCTGGTGCTAGGTGTGGTGTTGCAACATTATATGCATGAAACCCTATTAATAATAGTATTATAAATCATAATGACTAAAATACCCAAAAACATTCCTTTTTCTTTCCCACTCATTTATGGAATTTATACTTGTATTTTTCCCAAAATAATCAAGTTTTCCTTGAAAACATCAGAAGCAAACAGAAAAAAAATCTCATATTTGATGCTGCCTTCTTGGAGATGGAGCTTCCCAGGAGGCTCTATTGTTCCACCTGCTGCTCTCCCTCATGATTTCATCTCAGTTTCTGTTTATTCTACTTTCAAGGTGTTGCAGGTGTGGCTTCAGTGCCTGGCTGCGTTGGCAGGGGCAGACAGGAAACAGACTTGCCTACACTCAGGGCTTTGCCCGTGGGCCCTGGATGGTTGATGGCCTGACATAGAAAAAGACTGGCCCCCTGGGATGAACCCAGAGCCACAGCAGAGCCTGGAAAGCTACCTGTGGTATATTCCATATGCCAAAAACATAACAATGATGGACCTCATTCCCAATGAATGGAGAAGTTACTGGCACCCGCTGGACAAGACAAGACATTTTATAGTTGTTATGTGGCTCTCTTCAGGCATTGAGAAACCAAGAGTGTCCGCTGAGTTTTTGTGATGGAGTAAACCCTACAGAGCCAAAGCCAATCCCTGAGCCAGGTATAGGCAGGACTGAACTGCCAGATGCTGTTTCTCCAAGCCTCCTCTGCTCTAGGAGCCTCACCCAACAATTCTAATTTATACCATTCTTGGTTGCCACTGAAAATGCTGTCGGTATGATCACTGGCGCTTACTGCACATAACCAGCCAAAAAATGCTCCCAAATAACCCACCTTGCACAGCTTTTCTCTCTTTCCACCATCCCTTGGGAAATTCCCACCAAAAACTCCAGCTCTAAGGCAAACAAGGTCACCTACAACCTGTGTTTGCTCTTAGGACGTTTTATTGCAGTTTTATTGGGATCATGGCTGACTACTGTGTTGGCCATCTTGAGAAGTTAAAAATCAGAATGGATCTAGATAAGTTACTATTGCATACTGAAAAGCTAGGCCATCACCCAATCTCCAGGTCATATACAAAGTCTAGTTTAAGAAATCAAGGGAAATAAAGTATCACCAATTTGGGGCTGGGATAGGAAGCAGGGGATTGTCATAATCAGTAGTGCTTGGGGGCTGTACCTGGCATAGTACTCAGAGCCACTGCAGTGATGTCTTGGAATCGACCCTGAGACTCCCACCCACAAATCATGCACTCCAGCACTTTGAGCCATGAGTCCAACCCCAGGATGTTCAAATATTTAGAGTCAATATTTAACTCTTTACTGAAATTTTAATTTAAAATATGTTCTATGTTAAAGTTCTTTTCTAGTAAAAAATAGTTTTTTCTGGTTTCATATGCTGAGCATCAACTATGAGATTTGCATTAAAAAAAGGGATTTCAAGAGGGCCAGTGCTATAATATAGCAGGTAGGGCACCTGTCTTGTACAAAGGTCAATCTGGGCTCAATCCCTGGCATTCCGTATGATCCCCAAATTTACTAGAAGTGATCCCTGAGCATAGAACCAAAAATAAGCCCTGACCACAGCCTTATGTGTCCCCACACACACCCCAAAAAATTAAAGGTGATGGGAGGATCTCAAGTTCTGGATTAAGGAAATCTAAGTAAAACTCAAATGTTGAACCCAACTTTTGGTGCTAAAATATAAACCTAAACTTTGTACATGAATTTCTAACCCTGCTTTTTATTCAAGACATGTTCTCCCTTGAACACACATTTCCTCTCTTTCTCTCCCCCCACATCTTTCTAAGATTCAATAAAAACTATTGTGATTCACCAAAAAGATAAGGAAGGAAAAGATAAAAGAAGAAAAGAAAGTAAAATTCAGTCCCAGAATTCGAGAACAGGAAGTTGGTAATTAAAGACATGCTATTCGTGGAATCAAGAGTTAGTGCACAAAGCATTCTGAAATGATGCAGCTACAGTTGCAATATATACCACAATCCAGGTTATACATTATTAGAGAGCACTACCAAGACATGAGGGAAGGTGTATAGAGAAGAGAGAAGACAAGGAGTTTTCTGTCATAGACATCATATATTTCCTTATCTGAGTGTGATTTACCAGACAATAGTAACAAAGCATCCTGTTCTAATAACATCACTCAGCAATGACAACTTCCTAAAGGCATATAGGAAAGTGTATTAAGGAAGGAATGTCTATTTTGCATGAAGCTGTGTTTTCATATCCTGTGTCTTTTTAAATGGGACATCAGCAAGTAAGCCTTTCACTGCTAATTTCTATAAGAGTGATTTCCAGCTAATTTTAAATTTCATCCACAATAAGGTCCCATAAGTATTCCAAAATTTTTTTGGCTATTTTTCTAAGAGTTTCCACACACAGTAAAACAAATACCACTCAGATAAATATTTATAGACAGATATTGTGGGGAAAACTATTTGATACAAATTAATATATCTAGCTAGCACAGATAAGAGCTGAACCATTACTTTTTAAAATATCTACAATTTCACTGTGCTACAGTTTCTTAACCTAGTTTCTCTGCTACAGAGGTCTAATTATGCTAGTGGTATGAGTTTATAATTTGTCCTAAATTTATAATGTAAGAAACTAGTTAATTTTCATCCATCCCTTTAAACAAACTTAATATTTAAATCACACAATAGTGATTTTTTTACATTAGTACTAACATGTCAACAAAGATTTTGGAGGAACCATGACTATGGGATGAGCTCCTTAGCATGACCAGAGGTAAAAATATATAAATGATTGAAATGTGATCCTTTTTCTCATGCAATAAAAAGATAAATAGATACATATAGGATAACTTATGTGTTATGAAATATTAACATACTAGGAAGTAGAGACATGTGCCAGGTTCAAAGCGAAGGAGAGAAGAGTCAACCAGACATAAGACCTAAGTAAAGCTTCCAAGAACTTGGTTGGGTCTTTTGGTTTTTTTTGGCTTTTTTATTTTGCTTTTGCTTTTTTGAGATACACTCAAGCGATTCTCAGGGGTTACTCTTGACTCTGAACTCAGGAATTACTACTGACAGAGCTCAAGGACCATATGGGATGTCAGGGATCAAACCCGGTCAGCCACTTGCAAGGCAAATGTCCTACCCACTATACCATCACTCCATCCCACTTCCAAGAATTTGTATGTATTTAGTTCCATTATCATAAAAAATATATCCAATATCTCATGGAGACAAAAATATATATTGAAGGAATATTAAACTGAATATTAAACTTGGAATTATAAATTCCAAGGAAAGTTGCAGAATTCAACTGCAGAAAAGATAGGGAAAAAGAATGTCTGGGGTATCGGGGTTGTGGACAGAAATTGCTCCCATTGATCACTCCCCAGACTTGCTCTCTGCTTGGCCTGACCAGGGGTCTTGTGCCATTCCTTGGTATGGGAGAGAGCACATGGTCCCAAGTTCTTGAACTTGCTGCAAGATTCACAGAGAAAGACAGTTCTCTATGACAATGCACTGGTACCCAAAGGGGCACAGATCTGAGGCAGATGCCAACTTCAGAGGTCTTGTAGATAACCTGAGTGAAAAGTTTCCACACAAGGGGCACAGAATCTAGAGATGCTTTAGGCTGTGGGCTGAGTTGAATCAAAACAGATATGCCTTTCTATTAAAAATCGTGGCTGTGAGAAGAGAAAGGAAAAGCAGAAAATAAATGTAATATTACAGGAAAATCTTTGTAGGTAGGGCTCTTAATTATTTTTAACCTAGAAGTTAACCTAGAAGTTACTCCTCAGAGAACTGGGCCCTACAAAAGCAGGATGAGAATGCTATTCGGGGTTCCCAGAGAGGAATCGAAAGAGCTATGCTTGGAATATCACGCCTCACTCAAGTGAGAGAAGGAATCCAGAGCTCCGACCTCCATCGCGATTCCAGAATCAGGGATGCTGTCTTGTTTGCCAAGGCATCGAAAATCAGATAGGCTGGACATGTAATGTGATTTGGAGATGACCGCTGGACAAGAGCCGTTACGGAGTGGATCCCACAGGATGTCAAAAGATCACGTGGCCAACCACCTACAAGATGGTCAGACTTCTTTGTCAAGACCCTGAAGGAACGGTTTGAGACTCTTCATTTTCCTGAATCAACCAGATGCCATTGGGCTACCCTGGCATGTGATAGGGTCCAATGGAAATGTTACTGGCGCCTGCTCGAGCAAATCGATGAATAATGGGATTCAAGTGATCAAGTGATCAAGAACCTAGAAGTTATTTGAACATATTTATAGAGAAAGGAACCAGAGGAATAGAGATTTAAGATCTGGGTGAGCCCTGATGATAGATTTCATCCTAACACAGAGGTTACTATTGCTCTTTCCTCTTCCAGGCATTTACTGTGCCAGGCACAGTGTGAAATAGATAGACCTTAATAATCTACTAATACTACCAAGCAAGTACTATAACTATGGCCTTTTCTAAGAATGTTAAATGAATATTATAAAGTTCTATGCAAATTTTTAAGGTCACACAGGCACTGTGGCAAAGGAAACTTCCTGACTCCAAAACCCACACTTTTAACAAAACATTGCCTGCTCCTATAAAAACCAGTTAAAGTAGGTAAACAAGGGTAGACCATCCTGTTTTTTGAAGCAGAGAAGTAGGTGTAAGGGATAGTCTAGCACAGAGCTCATTTCTTTCTGTGTAATTAAGAAGTAAAAAGTTGAGAATGTCACAACAAGGCCAATCAGAGAAAGATTCCTACACTATTGATTTGGGAATAAGAAAGAACAGACCACACAAGGAAAAAAGATTGGGGAACATACTGAAGATCCCTCTGCACACATATACAAACTCCCCCAAAGCTGCACAGTAACCAGTTTTCATGCCATGTAACTTTCTATGATTTCTACATTAGGGCTACCCAGTGGCAGTAAGTCAACAAAGCATGACGCTTATGATAGATCCAGTACCGAGGACCAGCTCCAGGTGTGTTACAAGTCAAGATGAAAATAAAAAGCTTTGCCCAGACTAGCAATTTCTCTGGCTCCAAGAACAGATAATCAGAGGTTACTATTCTTATACCTGATGTGAGTCAGTAGTAAATAGTTTCATAGATAAATGTGTACTGAACACACGTACAAACATACTCTCACATACTGACACACATTCCATTTTCTATCATTAATGACTTCACTTAATAGCCATCAATAATTACCACGTAAATGTATAAACTAGCAATAGCTTTCCAATTTCTTTTGTTTTAATAATTTTAATAATTTAATAATTTTAATAACTTTCTTAGACTTGTTTCCTAAAAATTTGCAAATGCCACACACTATTTTTAAATCATAGAAACTAATAATCTCAGGTAGTATGGCAAAATTTTTAGAAAGGCTTAAAATCTCTCTACAAGAAGTACCTCTAAAAGACTTAAAAAGAATATGAAGAATCAATAATTCAATACCTCTGTAGAAACAATACTACTTCATGCATTCTTAAAAATCACCAGAAAAATCAGGGAAGGAAAAGAGAAAGAGAGAGAAACGGAAAGAAATAAAGAACCTGCCATGGAGCAGGGGCTGGGGAGGGGAGGGAACCAGGGACATTGGTGGTGGGAGATGGGCACTGGTGGCGGGATGGGTGCTGGAACACTGTATGACCAAAACCCAAATATGAACTTTTAATTGTATATCTTTGTAATTGTAAAAATAAAAAAATTAAGTTCCAGAAAAAATCACCAGAAAAATCATTATATATGTATCTTAAAATAAATTCCACGATTTAGTATTTAATAGAGAAAGAAAAGAGAGGGGTAATAAGTCAGGAGACACAGACCTAAAGATCTTTCAAGTATATGCATTATATAATAGAAAATACCTAGGAATTTTTTAACAAATTGTCAAATCTTATTTACTTCTGAGATTTGAGTGGGGGGGGGTAGAACCACAGTTTGTACTCCAAAGGGGGACTTTTTTTAGCTTTTAATTTTATACACTGTTCTTCAAAAAATGAACCTGTACATTTTTTTAAAAAATTTCAACTACTTCATTCATTAACTTCTCTATTTTAATATACTTAACTTCCGAATAACTTTAGGTTTACAGAATAGATACATGGGTAACAGAAAAAAAGAGTTACTGAAAGTATTTTCTCCATTGTTAATATCTGATATTATCAAGTTATACATATAGAAATTAATGCCAATATTGGCGATTGCATATTAATTAAAATCAAACTTTAAATTTTCCCAGTTTTTTCATTAATGTACTCTTTTGTTCTAGGATTCGATCTAGAATAACACATTGCAGTTAGCCATATCTCTTCTGCCTTCTCACATGTATAATAGTTTCCTAGGTGTTTCTTGATTTTTATAATGTTGACAGTCACCAGGAAGACAGGCTAGGCATTCTGTAGAATGTCCCCCAATAAGTATGTGTCTGCATTTTCTCTCACGAATTGGATAGGGCTTGAGGTTAAAAAAAAATAATAACTCAGTGCTGATGTGCCCTTATCATCACATCCTCTCAGGGTAATGGGATATTGACACATCACAGATGAAGTCTTATATTCTATATATTCTACATGATGCTCATTCATTTTAAATTTCCCAGCTTTAGCCCTTTAATTAACTATTTCATCTAGGCTTTCTGATTCCTTTTTATTGAAAAAATTGAGATGGGGCCGGAGCGATAGTCCAGCAGGTAGGGTGTTTGCCTTGCACGTGGTCAACATGGGTTCAATCCTCGGTATCCCATATGGTCTCCTGAGGGAGGATTAATTCCTGACTGTAGAGCCAGGAGTAACCACTGTGCATTGCTGGGTATGACCCAAAAAGCAAAGAAAGAAAGGAAAGAAAGAAAGAAAGAAAGAAAGAAAGAAAGAAAGAAAGAAAGAAAGAAAGAAAGAAAGAAAGAAAGAAAGAAAGAAAGAAAGAAAGAAAGAAAGAAAGAAAGAAAAAGAAAGAAAGAAAGAAAGAAAGAAAGAAAGAAAGAAAGAAAGAAAGAAAGAAAAAAGAAAGAAACAAAGAAACAAAGAAAGAAACAAAGAAACAAAGAAAGAAACAAAGAAAGAAACAAAGAAAGAAAAAAAAAAAAAGAAAAATGGAGCTTATAAACCAGAATCTAGGCACTATGTGTTCCTTTCAACCTCTTTGAACGCTTTAAAGATAATGAATTTTATGTGAACCACTTCTTAACATAGAGTTTGATACATAGCAAACACTCAGCAAATAAAATGAACCATTGTCATTATTGTTACATTGATGACACACATTTTATAATAACCAAATCGGTATCCTGTTAATTACTATATCAAGTCTTAATAGTTCCACAGGTCATCCCTTATTTCTGAGATTCAGGACCATATAAGACCAAGAAATAGACACTCCCACTCTCATTCTGGGATTCTTCACTCTCATTCTGGGATTCTTTTTTCTTTTTTTTTGGGGGGGTTATTTGCTCTTTGCTTTGGGGTACTCCTGGGAATTCTCAGAGATCACTCCTGGCTCTGCATTCAGTAATCTGTCCTGGAGGTGCTCAGGGGACCATATGGGATGTCAGGGATCAACCCTAGGTTAGCCATGTACAAAGAAGAGACTTACTCACTGTACTCTCTTTAGTCCCCAAAATTCTTGGTTACTTGCTCATAAAGCATTTTCTCTCCTTTTTAAAAATATATAGAGCCATAAAAATCAAAGACTTCAATGCAAAATGTTCACTCTTGTTTTATCAAGTTTCACAGTTTTTTTAATTAAATAAGCCATTTGAAGGGCATTTAAAGATAAACATTCCCGGATACAGTCCAAACTGATTTTGGATCCATAGAATGTAATTTTGAATCTCTGCCCAAAGCACTGCTGTATTGAAATGCTGCAAAGTCATGAGTATGAAAATGGCTGCTGCCCAATAAATCTGTAAAAATTCCTTTAATTTCTACTGTGTCACATGCAAAAAATTTCTTCAATTTCTATTGTGTCAAATGAAAATACCACTGCTCTGATTGCATAATAGGACAGAGAGTCCTTTTTAAGACTCAGATAACCAATAGTTAACCAACAGGTTATTAGAAAACCAATATGTCCTATGAGGTTAACTTAAAGCAGAAATCTACCTTTGTGTTAAAAAATCTCAGATCACTTAGAGAGCCCTCCAGGCAACAGAAAAAAAATCTTGTCTATAAAAATGTCAGCAGTCTGTGTGGTATATTTGGTCTGAGGGTTTGCATTAATTGTCCTTATCAAATTTGTGAAAAATGTAGTCACTGTCACTGTCACTGTCTTCCCATTATTCATCAATTTGCTCAAGTGGGCACCAGTAACATCTCCATACATCCTGTCAGAAGCAAGCGTAACCCAAGGGCATCTGCTTGCTCCAGGGATAGGAAGAGCCTCAAACCATTCTTCAGGTCATTGAATTGAGGTCCATAATTGTTACTATTTTTTGGCATATCACCTTAAATTTCTTTTTTAAAATATTTTATTATACCACCATGAGATACACAATTACAATGATGTTCATAAGACGTTCATATTTGGGTTTCAGTCATACAGTGTTCCAGCACCCATCCCTCCACCAGTGCCTATTTCCCACCACCAATGTCCCCAATTAAATTTCTTTATTTCTAATTAATTTTTTTCTTGAGTGGTGACTACTATGATTTCAAAATTAAACATAATCAAATTGGCACGGAAAGGATTCAGCACAATCGACCATATCCACACGGTTACCAAACTCATTGAGGTTTGTAGGGAGTACAAGATGCCGCTGTGTCTCACATTCATTGATTTAAAGAAAGCCTTTGATTCTGTGGAGACTGAAGCAGTCATCGAAGCCCCTAGCCAAACAGGGTGTTCAAACCCAATGCATCAAGATCCTTCGTGAGCTGTATTATGGATTCACCACCAGGATCTCACCATTCTACAAAGAAGTGATCATTGATGTCAAAAGAGGGGTTCGACTGGGTGATACCATTTCACCAAAACTCTTCAGCACCACCCTCGCTGATGACATCATTCTAATAACACCAAACATTAGCCAAGGGGCACAAATGCTGGCTGACTTCGACCGAGAATGTGGAAAGATAGGTCTATAGCTGAATCTAAAGAAAACTATGTTTATGAAAAATGAACTAGTTCTAGAGGCCCCGTTCACTCTCAGTGGAACAGACATCTCTGAATGCAGCAGTTATGTGTACCTAGGTCGAGAAGTCAACATGATGAACGACCTAAAACCTGAGCTGCGCAGGAGGAAGAGAGTGGCATGGAATGCCTGGAATGCCCTCAAAGGCATCGAAGAAATAGGTAAAAGGACAAAGAAACTCCGGCACAGGGCACATCTCTTTGACTCCACCGTTCTCCCTGCATTAACATACTCCTCAGAGACCTGGGCCCTACGAAAGCAGGATGAGAATGCTATTCGGGTCTCCCAGAGAGGAATCGAAAGAGCTATGCTTGGAATATCACGCCTCACTCAAGTGAGAGAAGGAATCCGGAGTTCCTACCTCCGTCACTATTCCAGATTCAGGGACGCTGTCTCGTTTGCCAAGGCATAGAAAATCAAATGGGCTGGATATGTAATGCGATTTGGAGATGACCGCTGGACTAGAACCATTACCAACTGGATCCCATGGGATGTCAAAAGATCACGTGGCCGCCCACCTACAAGATGGTCAGACTTCCTTGTCAAGACCCTGAAGGAACGATTTGAGGCTCTTCATATTCCTGAATCAACCAGATGCCATTGGGCTACATTGGCACGTGATAGGGGCCAATGGAAATGTTACTGGCGCCCGCTCAAGCAAACTGATGAATAATGGGATTCAAGTGATCAAGTGATCAAGTGGGATTTCAAAATTAGTTTTTTAGAAGGGAGAGTTACGTATTCCTTTCAAATCCAGCTAGGCCAGTTATAAGCATTCTCGGAAGTTACTACAGTGTTTCACATTCAGAAAGCTTCCACACAGATCGTTCATGGATCACAGTACAGAGATTAATTGATCAAGTGATAAAATATGGATAAAGAAAAGTAACAAAAAATAAATTCTAGAATATGTTTCTTAATGATAGTATGAGGCTAATACCCAAGGACAGTAGAAACGAGGGGCCGGAAGGCCAGGTCCATGGTTGGAAACTTGCCGGGGAGAGAAGGAGACAGTATGACGGTGATACTCTGCCAGGAACCGAGTGCTGGGAGGTAAAGGGCAATGTATTAGAGCCTCGGTGCTGTGCAAACCATAACGCCCAAAAGCAGAGCGAGGGGGAGTGAGCAAGTGGGGGTGGGGGGGAGAGAGTCAGAGAGAGAGAATCAGGGGCTGGAGGGGGAACTGGGGACATTGGTGTTGGGAAATGCACACTGGTGAAGGAGCGGGTGTTGGAGCATTGTATGACTGAAACCCAGTCATGAACAACTTTGTGGATCTCATGGTGATTCAATAAAAATAAAAATTAAATGTCTTAATCATTCTTGGATGACAATGAGAAAAGAGAACAATTGCAAAACTATTTTAAAATGAAGAACATAAAAGGACCATGGAACTACAAAGTGGTATTTTAAAGAAATAGTTTTTGTTGCAAGAAAAATGCATTTGTTGCAAAGAAAACAGGAAAGAGTAACAATAATTGAGTTGGGCTTTTACGTTAAGTTAGTAAAAAGGAACATAAAAATAAGCTCAAGAAAGGGATGGGTAAACGTGAAAGCAGAAATTAGTGAGATCAAAAGCAAACAGCAGCCACAGCAAAAATGAAAACTTGTAAACAGCTCAGACACGCAACAGCTTCCTACTTGTGGAAGAACAAGAGGGAACCTTCCCAGGTTGGCGCGAATAGTGATACCTGAAACAGAAGCCATAAAACAACGAAATAAAACATATGCCCCTAAAAATATAAGTGATCAAAATGAGAGGGAGGAGCTAGATTAAACTGACAACCTCCACAAAAAATCAACGGAAAAGCTATTCTGATGCCTGCAACTGAAAATAATGCCAGGTCTAGAAATATCGGGTCTGAGGCTATCGATATCGGAATTTATAGGAGAAAGGTCAAGACATAGAGAAGAAAACTTTCAAATCCTGAATAAAATTGCTACATGTCCAAGCTGGAGAAGTCATACAGGGACCACATGGACCCCTGAGCAAACCCGGAGAGGGGCGGGACAAACCCAGGCACTGTGGGGCCCGGCAGCACTGAAGCCCCTCCACAGAGACGTCTGCTAGTCCGACCGGGGGTCGCTGAGCTCTGCCTGGGAACTCTCCTGCCAGCTGTGTATCAGATCCTTCTGCAATGATCCAAAGGATGAGGCAGCAAAACCCACTAGAGTTTGTCCTAAAAGGCTAAAGAAACAAAGTTTTCCAAAAAATCTACCAGTATTCTTTATCACACTACTAGACTAATAAAAAAAAAAAAAGATGTTGATGTTCACCTCAATAAATGCCAAGAGCGTCGTTTGCTGCTTGTTCACTTGATCACTTGACTTCCCGTAGATCATCGATTACTCGAATGGGCACCAGTAACATCTCCATACGACCTGTCACATGTGAGATAGCCCAAGGGCATCAATCCACTCCAGGAATATAAAGAGCCTCAGACCATTCCATCAGGTCATGGGAATGAGCCTCAGACCATTCCATCAGGTCATGGGAAATACGACACGGGTAGCTTGCCAGGCTCTGCCGTGCGGGTGGAATAATCTTGTAGTCACCTCAAAACTCGAGCATTTATTGATGAACCACGCAGTCACAAGCGGCCGCGAGCTGGACTGTGATAAGCTCTTCTGCTGGGTGGAGCTCTGAGCAGAGGGGGAGTCCGGATGTGGAAGATGGAGCCCTCATGGTGTGGGGCAAGAAGCTGCTTGTTAATCCATAAAAAAAAATTAGAACTAATGGAAGGAGGGGCTGGAATGACAGCACAGCGGGGAGGGCATTTGCCTTGTGTGCGGCCAACCAGGGTTCAATCCCGGCATCCCGTACAGTTGGTCCCCTGAGCACCATCAGGAGTAATTCCTAAGTGCAGAGCCAGGAGTAACCCCTGAGCATTGCTGGATGTGACCCCCTCCCACCAAAAAAGAACTAAGAAAAAAGAACTAAGAGGTATGGAAAGACTCTCAGTATCATTCAATAATATCAAAGGAGAGTCTGGGTGAGGCGGAACTCCCACGTCATTTCATAGGTGATTCACATATTCTACCACAAGAAGGATTTGAAAATAAGGCATGCACCATGCAGTGCATGATGCTAATAACAGAACTTTGGAGGGGGAATAAGGCAGGGGGTGGGTAGAGAGGGACTGTGTTGACTCCATGTTTTTATAAACCTAAGAAATAAGCTTATAAACGCATCTATAGATTCATATACATATGTTAGGTAAGAAAAACAGCAGGCAGGTTCAGTGAGCCAAAGGGCTTCCATGTTGCTGTGAAAAGCTACCGAGGGCTCGGCATCACCCCCATTTGGCCTTGAGAAGGACATCTGGGCTAAAGAAACACAGCAGCCCATCTGCGGTATCTATGGGAACCGCTCAGGTGTGGGCAGGGCAGACTAACATTTAGAACATCTCAAGACATAACAAAATAACTTGTCTGTGCAACTTGAGGTGTGTTTCTCCTTGAGTTATGTTTTCTTTGAACTTAAGTTGTTGTGGATTATAATGCAAATAGTTCCTATATAATCCAAAGCTTCCCCTTACTGGGGTCTTGCTTTGGCCTGCAAATCTGAGAGCTTGACCCCAGCTAGCTGGCTTAAATAAACTCCTCTTGCCTTTTGCATTACTAGCTGGTTTCTTTGTGATTCCTAAGAACTTGCAACTCCGGACCCTAGCATGCAGATACATTCATGGTGCCAAAGAGGAGCAAGAACCCAGTAAAACAGCGTGATCTAGGAAAGAGGACAGAGAAGAAGTAAAATCAAGGCAGGTAGCAAGAAGAAAGTAACGGGGTGGGGGCAGGGTTTGGGTTCAAAGGTATATAGACATGATAGAACCAAAGCTCATGGTCAGCAACACTGAAAACTGGAGATTCAAATCACAACAACCAAACTTCAGAATGTGTTGAAGAGGCAGGCTGGAGGTGGGGCGGGTCCTGGAAACACTGTGGTTGGTGTTGGAACATGAATAACTTTGTAAATCACAGTGTCTTAATTAAAAAAAAAACTTGTAACCACTAATTGGTACAAAAGATTTAATATCACAATATATAAAGAAGTCCACAGACTGGGAAAGAATATTCACCCAATACCCATCTGATAAGGGGTTAATATCCAGGAGATATCAGGCACTGGTAGAACTTTACAAGAAGAAAACAGCCAACCCCATCCAAAAATGGGGAGAAGAAATGAACAGAAACTTCCAAAAAGAAGAAATTCAAATGGCTAAAAGGCATATGTAAAAGTGCTCTTCATCATTAATCATCAAAGAAAGGCAAATCAAAACAGCAATGAGGTATCATCTCACACCACAGAGACTGCACACATCTAAAAGAGCAAGAACAACCAGTGCTGGGGTGGATGCGGGGAGAAACGGACTCTCATCCACTGTTGGTGGGAGTGCCGACTAGTCCAGCTCTTTGGGAAAACAATATGGACATTCCTCCAAAAACTAGATATTGAGCTCCCATTTGACCCAGCAATACCACTCCTGGGAATATACACTGGAGACTCAAAAAACACAGAGCAGAAACACTATATTCACTTCTATATTCATTGCAGCTCTATTCACAATAGCCAGAATCTGGAAACAACGTAATTGCCCAAGAACAGAAGACTAGCTGAAGAAACTGTGGTACATCTACACAATGGAATATTATACAGCTGTCAGAAAAAAAATAAAGTCATGGAATTTACCTGCAAGTGGATGGACATGGAGGTTATCATGCTAATGAAATTAATCAGAAGGTATCACTGTATAACTGTAACACTGTCTTCCCGTTGTTCATCGATTTGCTCGAGTGGGCACCAGTAACATCTCCATACATCCTGTCGCAAGCAAGAGTAGCCCAAGGGCATCTGCTTGTTCCAGGGACAGGAAGAGCCTCAAGCCATTCTTCAGGTCATAGTATTGAGGTCCATAATTGTTACTAGTTTTTGGCATATCAAATAAAACACAGGTAGCTTGCCAGGCTCTGCCGTGTATGTGGTATACTATCAGTAGAAGGCTCTCATCTCGAGCATTTACTGATGAAACTTAAAGGGAAATATCAGGTTTTCTCTTGGTTGGAGCTGTGAGGAACTATGGAGTTGGGAATTTGAGAATGACTGACCTCATGATGCGTGGGTTGCTCTGGCTTCTTGCTAGGCTTACTGGGATGACAGGTATCAGTTAGAACCTGCCTAGAACTGTATACAGTTTATAAATGAGAAAGATTCTGGGAAGGACCTTGTCCTAAAATCAGTATCATCTAAGAATGTCGCGCTCGGAGCTGAGGGTCTGGCGTGGGTCTCTCTTCCGGGGTAGCTGGCATGGAGGTGGAGGAAAGAGCAGAGGAGCCCAAATCTCTGCTCCAAGTCTGGCCAGCATGACCCCTCCCCACACGTGTGAGAGAACCCTTGGAGCAATGTTGGACTTGGCCATGGGCTGGCCTAGCCCCTTACTGGGAGGTCAGCTCCATGGGTAAAGAGCAGATATATAATGACTGCATTCATTTGTGGGATATAAATATATACCAGTGTTCTACTAATTGTGGGAAATGGTAACACCATGCTAGAACTGAGCATTGAATGTACACAAAGGGATTTACATGATAATCCCTAAATGTCTGTAGGGCAAGCCACAATGTATGATAGAGAGAGAAGAAAAGGAAAAGTGCCTGCTATAGAGGCAGGCTGGGGGAGGGGGGGGAATTTGGGGACATTAGTGGTGGGAATAGAGCACTGATGGAGGGATGGGTGCTGGAACAATGTATGACTAAAACCCAATCATCAACATCTTTTTAATCGTATATCGCATGCAGCAGGTTTTTTTTCAATCCGGCCCAGGTTATGCTGAACCAGAGACTCTCAGACATGGGGCAGAGCTGCTCCCTTGCTCTCCCTGTGCCCAGCTGCTCGTGAGGCACCCAGGAGGCATGGCGGGTTCTAGCCCTGGCCTGCCACCCCAGCAGAGCCTCACAACAAGCCAGACCACCCTCCCCTACTCCATGGGGCCCGCCATTTTCCACATCCGGACTTCCCTCTCGTCACAACTCCACCCAGCAGACCAGACTATCACAGCCTGGCTCGCGCAGTCACTAGAGGCCTCACGGTTCATCAATAAATGCTTTATTTAGAGGTAACTACAACAGTATGCCATCCACAAGGCAAGCCTGGCAAGCTGCTCGTGTAGTATTTGATATGCCATATACCAGTAACGTTTATATTAGGTCATTCCCATGACCTAATATAATGGTTTGAGACTCTCTATGTTCCTGGAGCAAGCGGATGCCTTTGGGTTCTACTAGCATGAGACAGGACATATGGAGATATTACTGGTGCCTGCTCTAGCAAATAGATGATGAACGGGAAGATAGTGATAGTGATAGTGATCGCATGGTGGTATAATAAAACAATTTTAAAAACAAATGAATAAATAAATAATGATAATGTCATAGAAGTTATTTAAGGAATAAGATACCAATGAATAGAAAAATTAGTAAGATACAGAAAATGATTCACAGTGAAATAAATAAAAATAAATTTTCAATAGCTTACAAAAAGATGCACATTAAAATACAGCACCAGGGGCTGGGGAAACAGCACAGAAGGTAAACACTTGCCTTACATACAGCTGACCTGGGTTTGATCCCTGGCTCCCCATACGTCCCCTTAACCGGCCAGGAGTGAGTCCTAAGTGCCAAGCCAGAAATATGCCCTGACCACCACAGGGCGCGGCCCAAACCTACCCCAAATAAAAGCAACATCATAAGTTGCCAATGTGAGTCTCTGATAATACAAGGAGTTGGGTGGGGAAATGGGGCCCCATATCTCATACCTTGTTAGTGTCAAAGTAAGCTGGAACACAGATTTTTTCATAGAAAATGTGACAATCTGAATTAAATTTGCAATTCACCAGTTCTTTGGTGAAGCAAGACTATTTTTTAGTGTAGCATATAGAAATGCCCTGAGGTATGCAGATATGTTTGTCCATAAAGTGTTTGCTATGATGCCAGGGAGATAACACCACTTGTAGGACGTCTTGCGTGTAGCTGACCCAGGTGGGATCCTTGGATCGCATATGGTTCGCTGAGCTCTGCCAGGAGTGAACCAAGTGCAGAGTCAAGAAAAGGCCAGAGCACTGTTAGCGTGGCCTCCCAACAAACAACCCAAACCAAAGTGTGTGTTTGTTCTAGATATTTTACAGTAGGACAATAAGAACCATTATTCATTTCATGATTGCTCCATGAAGTATCAGGGATTTATTAATGTTGATTTAGAAGCCTTCCAAATCTGGAGACATCATTCTCAGTGTAGTGGTAGAGGAACCACACAGCAGCCCTGGAGTGATGTGTTCCAATGGAGTGGTGTGTGTGTGTGTGTGTGTGTGTGTGTGTGTCGCACGCCCGCATGTGCACATGTGAGAGAGAGAGAGAGAGAGAGAGAGAGAGGGAGGAGGGAGGGAGGAGACAGAGGGAAAAGAGAGGAAGAGGGAGAGGGAGAGGAAAACCTGCAAGAGCAAACACACAGATACATCATAGAGTTGTCTAGGGAAGAAAGTCAGTCCCTGGAGCCCTGCCAAGAGCAGCCTCCCAGGCACAGAGCACAGGAAAGTCTCGGCACTGCTGGGTGTGACCCACCTCCCTGACCTCAAATATTTTATTATAAAATCACTTATTGTACCTTATAACTATTTTATTATAAAATAATTTGTCGCATCTTTTAACTTTTATTATCAAATAGTTTACCATTCTTGATTTCCAGTCCCTTTTTGGCCAGAAATCAGAGACGACAAAGCCACTTTCCCTCGTTCCTTTTTTTTAAGTGTCTACCCATGTGCATGTACTTAAATATTTTTTAAGGGAAATGAAAAATCTCAGAGAAAATTCCTCCTTTTGTGGGGATAGATGCACATCCTAGGTGGGCGTCCACCTACAAGATGGTCAGACTTCCTTGTCAAGACCCTGAAGGACGGTTTGAGGCTCTTCATATTCCTGAGTCAACCAGATGCCATTGGGCTACATTGGCACGTGATAGGGTCCAATGGAAATGTTACTGGCGCCCGCTCGAGCAAATCGATGAATAACGGGATTCAAGTGATCAAGTGATCAAGATGCACATCTGGCAGTGCTTAGAGCCCACTCTTGGCTCTACACTCAGGAATCATTCCTGGCAATGCTTGGGGAACAGCACGGGTCAGGGGTCAAACCCTAAACTACTGCATACAAGGCAAACGCCCTTCCAGCTGCACTATCTCTCCGGGCCCTAAGATTATGTTCTAACTGGACAAAAGTTATCTAAAGACACCAGCGATGCTGGACTCGGAGCAAGGATTGAGGGCCTCCACTCATTCCCCAGCCTTCGGGACCAGTGGGTGTGGCCCTGAGCTCCAACCACCACAGCCAACTGCCGCAAGACAGAGACTCCAGATCCGAGGCTGCGCAGGCGCATGGTGGCTCTGCCGCCGGGTTCAATCTTTGACTCAATGTATTTTAGCACCAGGTCTTTTCAGGATCTTTCTCATTTGTGCACTTCAACGATCATTCTATTTGCAGCAAACTGGAGAGGTTATGGGGAATGAGGAATTATGATGTCACACTAGAATTCACTATTAAATAATCAGATAGATACATCATACATTATTAGTATCCATAGGTCAAGCCATGAAGTGTAATAGAAGAGATTGGGAAATACAGGGACATAGACAAAGAGATAGAGAAGTAAAATGTGCCTGCAATGGGGCAGGCAGGGTTTGGGTGGGTGTGTTTGGGGATTGGGTGGTGGGAATTGGCACTGGTGGAGGGATGGGTTCTGGAACACTGTATTGTAGAGACCCAATTATGAACATCCTTGTAATTTTATATATCACATGGTATAATAAGGATTGGGGAAGATGAAGGAGAGATGCAGAGAGCCAGAGAGAAAGGGAGCGAAGGAAGAAATGCCTCCTATGGAGCTGGGAGAGGGGGAATGTGGGGACATTGGTGGTGGGAATGGGGCACCGGTGAAGGGATGGGTGCTGGAACAATATATGACTGAGACCCAATTATGAACATCTTTGTAATGTTGTTCTCACTGTATCACTGTCTTCCCGTTCATCATCGATTTGCTCGAGTGGGCCCCAGTAACATCTCCATATGTCCTGTCTCATGCTAGTAGAGCCCAAGGGCATCTGCTTGCTCCAGAAACATAAAGAGCCTCAGTCCATTCCAGAATGAGGTCTATAATTGTTACTGGTATTTGGCATATCATATACAACACGGGTAGCTTGCCAGGCTCTGCAGTGCAGGTAGACATGGGGCAGAGCTGCTACTTGCTCTCCCTGTGCCCAGCCGCTCACGAGGCACCCAGGAGGGATGGCCGGTTTTAGCCCTGGCCCGCCACCCAGCAGAGCCTTGCAACAATGTTGTTCTCATGGTGGTAAAATAAATTTTTTAAAAAAGACACCAGTGACGAATGCCAGACTTCAGAGGGTCACCTTAGAAACTACCTCTTCCAATTCAGCAAAAAATACTGAAGGTGGTACCTGTGCTAATATTCAAATTTTACTTGATCCAATGAAGATGGCAGGGAAGAGAAACAGTATTAGGATGAAAATTATTTCTTCCACTAGTTCTAGAAATAGCTACATAGAAAATCTGAAGGACTTGACAAACAATATCTGAAGTTTGTTGTTATTTTCTTATATTATTTGTCCATTTACTCTCTGAAGTTTAGGAGGCTACCAGAATGCCAGGGTCACCTTTAGAATCAATAATTGCTTTAATGCATCAGGCAAAATCAGCCTAAAAATATAGCTTAAAAAAATGAAAGCTAGAGAAGGGAGCAAGGGGATAGGACCAGGGCATGAGCCGTGTGTGCGGCCGACCCCGGCTTCAACTCCCTGCACCCCTTTTGGTACCCAGAGCCGCCAGGTGTGATGCTCACACACAGCCAGGAGTGGTGAGCACTGCCAGCTGGAGCCCCCAAACTAAAACAAAGCAAAACAAATTTCAAGAGAGCCACAAGGTTTCAGAATACGCTGTAACCAACATAGAAGCAGATCCTACATAAAGAAATTATGAGACTTCACTAAAGGACAAAAATAAAATTTAAATAAAGGGGCACAATATGATGGTATGAATCATGCCACTTCTCTAATAAGCGAATATCTCATTTTAGGAAACTCCCTTTCAAGTTGTCAGTAGATTTACTTGCATGCTTGTTTAATGGTCATCAGTGCGGACAGGAGCATTTTGGTGTCTGGGATGAGAATACTGCTGATGAGTTGATGGGAAATTGTAATGAGCAGGACAGGAAGTACCACCTTGATCAAAACAAGAGAAAAAAATAAGAAAACAAGAGATCATAAGTCCCTAAATGTGATCTAAAAAATTTGTAGAGTAGGAGAAGTAGAAACATACCCACAGTCATTCCATTGGTCCACTGCTTTGTCAGCATTGGTTAAAAGTGTGCCACAGAACCAACCATCTGGCACTGTTAGGCAACAGTGAAGGGGGGGGCTAGGTAATCAAGACCTCAAGGACCTCACTGACATACACAATCTGATTGGTCTGTTCTGCAAGCCCTCATTTACATGGGGTGTTGCCAATCAGAGAGCAGAACCAACAGAGTCGGGATTAAAGTACCTATAAACTCAGGTCACTGTATAGATGTTGTGCTGGGGCCAGCTGGTCACCAAGGTTGCTGCTGGGCTCCTGCGGAAGCCGGAAATGCAGCTGACGTGACTGCTGCTCCATTAGAGTCAGTCTGCAGAGATGCGTGTATGTGAGCTGTAAATAAGAGCTGTAACACCCAAGGCATCTGGCGGTCAGCGTGCAGTGCTTACTCGCCATCTGCAAACTCCTAAAGCTAGGCAGATATGCTGCAACACTAGCCGGGGAATTTTTCAGAGTTATCTGGAGACTCATGAAAGACACCTCGAGTAAGATTCTTGAAGTCATTATGGGGAAAAAAGAGGCAGAATGTTCCAGGATTTGGACCTCAAAGGTGCCTTAAACGACTCCAGTGGCAAAGACAACAAAATTAAACAAATGAGACCACATCAAATTAAAGTTTCTGTATGACAAAGAAGCACAGGCTAAACTCCAAAACACGCAGCGGATGGGGAGAAAATACTTGTGCACAATCTGGTACAGCGTGTCCAGGAAAGCTGAGCATTCATAAACTCAACATCAGCAAATTCAACAGCAGCATTAAAAAGATAAGGGAAGACCATGAACAGACACTGCCTAGAAGACAGGTGGGCATCCCAGAGGCATATGAGAAGATGCCCATCATCACTCATGGGGGAAACCAGGTGGGGTTGGCAGAGAGAGACACCAGCCAGGTGAGGAGGGCACAGAGAGAGACGCCCGGCCAGGTGCTGATGGCGCAGAGAGAGATGCCCCAGCCCGGTGCGGATGGCGCAGAGCAGAAAGGTCAGCGCGTGGGGAGAGCAACGGTCAAGCGCTGGTGTTGGAAATGTTTCAACGCTTACAGAAAACATGGCGATTCCTCACTGTCTTCCTGTTCATCATCGATTGGCTCGAACCAGTAACATCTCCATATGTCCTGTCTCGTGCTATTAGAACCCAAGGGCATCTGCTTGCTCCAGGAACATAAGGAGCTTCAAACCATTCCATCAGGTCATGGGAGCGAGGTCTATAATTGTTACTGGTATTTGGCATATCAAATACAACACGGGTAGCTTGCCAGGCTCTGCCATGCGGGTGGTATTTATTGTTCACAAAATACTAAAATTCGGACTCAAAATTTCCTGCAGGGCCAGAGCTGTGCAGTGGTAAGGCCTGGTACACTGCCAACCCAAATTCAATACCCAACACACCTTGTGATGTCCCAAACACCAAAAACAAATAACTGATACTCCCTGACTCCGTGGTCCCGCTGCTCTGGACCCAGCCACAAGACGCAGGAGCACTGAAAAGACAGATGAGCACCTATATTTATTGCACTAGTACGGAAGCCGGGTTATGGAAACAACCTCAGTGACCAATGATGAGAAAGGAGAGGATGACGCTTTAGCGTATACACAAGGGAAATCCGACTCTGGGACCTGAATGATGAAATCAGGCAATTCTCTGCAAACAGGGAAGGCACTGGGGATCTTACGGCAAGGGTGCGGTGAACACTGGCGCTTCTCACCTGTGCTGTCCCAATAACTTACCTAGGAATGAGCGGTAGAAAGGGTGGGGAAACACTGACCATAGGTTACAGAAGCAAAAACGCCAAGGAAAGAGAGACAAGGAGAAGGAGGCTGCAAAAAAGAGGAGGATGGAAGTAACGGGGGGCAGGGGCAAGGCTCGGGGTCCCTGCGGCCCCCTGCACCTCAGTGGTGCAGAGGCAGAGAACCTGAGCAGGTCATACCGCTAGATCCAACACTACCGTAAACCTGGGACCCGAATTACAATGGTTTACACTTAAAAATGTCTCTGTGAAGGAGTCAGGAGGAGGGATGGGGAGATAATCTGGGGTCAGAAGTGGAGGGACGGGAATTGTTGGTGGGAATGTCGACTGGTACCGCCTTTTTGGAAAACAATATGGACATTCCTCCAAAGACTAGACATGGAGCTCCCATTTGACCCAGCAATACCACTCCTGGGAATATACCCTGGGAATCCAAAAACACACAGCAGAAACACCATCTGCACTTTTATTTTCATAGCAGCACTATTCACAATAGCTAGAATCTGGAAACAACCAGAGTGCCCAAGAACTGATGACTGGATAAAGAAGCTTTGGTACATCTACGCAATGGAATACTATGCAGCTGTTAGGAAAAACGAAAGTTATGAAATTTGCCTATAAGTGGATGGACATGGAAAGGATCATGTTGAGTGAAATTAGCCAGAAGGAAAAAGACAGATATAGAATGACTGCATTTCTTTGCATGACATAAATATATGTCATGATACCAATGATACCAATATCCAAGGTCAGGCAAAACATGGATCAAGAGGTCTTATCAAAGGTGGAATCTACCACAAACATGTGGAAGTCAGAGGTTAGATAAGACAGAGAAGGGAACAGTGTGGTAATAATTTCAAAAGTGATAATACCAACCCAGAACTGAGCATTGAATATAGGCAAAAGATACACATGATAACCTCTAAATGTATGTATTGCTATCCACAATGTGTAAGAGAAGGAAGAGAGAAAGAAAGAGAGAGAGAGAGAGAAATAAAGAGAGAAAAGAGATAAAGAACCTGCCATAGAGGCAGGCTAGGGGGGGGGGAGGGAATTGGAGACTTTGGTGGTAGGAAATGGGCACTGGTGGAGGGATGGGTGCTGGAACACTGTGTGACCAGAACCCAAACATGAACTTCTTTGTAACTGTATAGCTCAAGGTGGTATAATAAAATATTAATTAAAAATAAAGAGGCCGGAGCAATAGTCCAGTGGGTAGGGCCTTTGCCTTGCACGCGGCCGACCCAGGTTCGATCCCTGGCATCCCATATGGTCCCCTGAGCACTGCCAGGAGTAATTCCTGAGTGCAGAGCCAGGAGTAACCCCTGAGCATTGCCGGGTGTGACCCAACAATACATACATACATACATACATACATACATACATACATACATACATACATACAAATAAAGAAGTGGAGGGAAGAGGCCATGAATGGTGGGACTGGAGGTGAGAACATTGTAGGCCTACAAAAACAACCATGTGTAAATAAAAATTTAAAACGCAGCCCAAGAGGTTCATCAAATAAGTTCTTGCAGCACCAGCTCTGACCATCCCAAGCAGAAACAAATCAGTTGCTCGCCAGTCAATCACCATCTTTAATAACACAGTGCATGGGGAGACCATCTGCCTCAGAGCAGGCAAATCCGTCTGTCATGTTGACACTGTAAGAACCGTCATACGTTGTTGAATACCAAAAGGAATGTCTAGAACTTTCTGGATAGCCACACGCAAAGTTAAACTGTTCCTGTACCTAGACCCATCTAGATGATCGTAAATGCACAGAACAAAAACAAAAGGTGACCTCACTTCCGGGGCAGGGGTCGAGAGTGGGGGGAGCCTAGGGGGGCTCCTGGTGTTTGGAAACCTCCAAGTGAAAGGAAATGCTACCACAGGTTATTGATGTGATTTTTAAGATTCCCCAGAAGTTCATGTAATGTTTATATCAGGGCACACTTTCACTTCAAATACACCACCTTAACATACATATCTTCACATACAATTCTTACTTTTGAATCTCTAAAGTCCACGTGAAGTTTCTGGGAGATTAAGGGGTGTTGTAGGAGAGGATTCTTTTTCTTTTTGAAAAATGCTCTCCTTTTTCTCGGAGAATGCTATTATATATTCTCCATCGCTCATCATAACCCCTCGGGAAGCGTCGGTAGGTCGGGGCCACCGTGGTTTCCTTGTAGACATATGATATTCGGTTGTTGGAAAAGCCGTCCAGGCTCGATGGAACATAGTCACTAGCCCAGAGGTTGAAATTTCTTGACACTTGTTGCCCTTTTTCAGGGGAGATCTTCTTACGTCCTAAGCCCTAGGGAAGAATAAAAGGAAGATTAGGATTAAAAAAAAAAAACACTCAAAGTCGAGAGTGGGGGAAGATTAGGGGCTCCTGGTGTTTGAAATCTCCAAGTGAAAGGAAACGCTACCACAAGTTAATGATGTGATTTTTAAGATTCCCCAGAAGTTCATGTAATGTTTATATCAGGGCACACTTTCACTTCAAATACACCACCTTAACATATATACATATCTTCACATACAATTCACAATTCTTACTTTTGAATCTCTAAAGTCCACGTGAAGTTTTGAATCTCTAAAGTCCACGTGAAGAGTTCTGAGGTCTTTAAGAAAACCAGCGACCTGGAATTGGTCATTGGCCAATGCACAACATTTCTCTCATGTTGTGAGAAAGCTATAATGGAACTAAGCGACAGGACAGTAGGTAGGGCACGTGCCTTCCATGCGGGAAACCCTAGTTCCACCCCCAGCATGTTCCCTTAACAATGCCAGGCATGATTCCTGAACACAGAGCCAGGAGGAACCCCCTGAAAATTGCAGAGCAATTTTCCAAAAAACAACAAATAAATAGAAAGCTAGGCTTTCCAGGCCTGAACAGTAGCACAGCAGGTAGGATGCTTCACTTACAGCTGACCTGGGTTTGATTCCCATGTGGTCCATGTGGTCCCCGAGCACCCCAGGAGTGATTCCCAGAGTGCAGAGCCAGGAGAAAGTCCTGAGCATCGCTGGTATGGGCCCTCAAAATCACCAGACTTTCCTAGTCTGTTGAAATCAACACTTAGAACTCTGAGGACCATCAGGAATAGCAAACTATCATCACATTGAACCTTTTGAAAATGGAAATTGCCACTTGCTTTCTCATACTGAAAAGATTCAGCCTGGGAAGGGGGCCCAGCCAAGGCTCTGCCCAGCAGACGCCCTGACAGCCACACCCACGCCCCTACTGCAGCCGCACGACGACCTCGAACACCACGGCTTCACAAGAATCTCTGCAGATTCATCCCAGTTCTACAGATCCCAAAGCTTCTGGACCATGTGACAACTCCAAATTCCACAGAACTGAAATTTCAGTAAGCCGCCAAATTAGATGAGAAAGCCAACTAACTCAACAAACAAAACAATAACAGCACAGAAGACTTGACTAGCAAGAAACAGCTTAATAAATTCTCAAAGACTTAATAACCCCATGCTGAGATATATCAATTTTCACAAAATTCCCTTTACTGAAGTATTTTTGATAATTACTTTAGCCATTTGGTTGTAATAAGCAATATAAAACAGATTATCGTGTGCCTGCTAAGGGGCAGACTTAGGGGCGGTTGAGAAAATGTGGGCAGTGTTGGAGGGACGGTCCCTCAGGGGTGGGATTGGTACTGGACATCCAAAGCCCATAATAACTGTATTAGCAACACTTTGCAAACCACAGTGCTTAAACAAAGTCAAAACATTAAAAACAAATTTTAAGTTAAAATAAATTAGAAGAATAAATGAGTTACATACCGAAGGCTCAGGGGAAGGCCAGAGGAATGGCACTTACCTTGCACACACCTGACTCAGTCTAACCCCCACTGCGTGTGGCCCCTGAGCACCGCCAGGGTCCCTTCTGAGCACATAGTCCTGAGCACTGTGGTCCAACGCCAAAACAAAATGATTCAGGTTATCTGAGGAGAGAGTCCAAGGGCCGGAGTGCATGCCTGGAATGCATAAGGCCCCGATTTTGATCCCAGGAACCACAGGGCACCCGAGCAACACTGCTGAGACTCAGGCCACCACATTCTACTGTGATGACCCTAAGACCCCCAGCACCACTGGGACTGGGCATTGGACCATCTGGCCTGAGGGATCAAGTGTGAAAGGCAGCGGCCCCCAGACAACCGATGGAGCACAGACATGTGCCCCACAGAGCACAGACGTGAGAATTATCAGAAATACAAAGTGAAAGTATCCCCGTATGACTGTCCCAGCAGGAGAGGGACAGACAGATGATCTCTCAAAAACGGGGGCAGAAAGAAACGAAGTAGGGGAATAGCAAAGTGTATTTGGAACAATTCTATGGAGGGAAAACAGTCTGAGGTTATCCAACACCCAAGAGCAACGAGAACTGAGACGTGGTCTTTAGTGTGAAGCTACCGTCAGGGAGGGAAGGCGGAGGTGGGATGGGGATGAGGGAACCATGGGCCAACGGTGGCCTCTCTGGTGGTAGTACAGTGTTAGAATTTTCTGGGCACGAAACATCATTAATCTTTTTTATTTTTTTCTTATACCACAGTGAAATATACAATTACAAAAATATTCATATTTGGGTTCAGTAATACAGTGTTCCAGCACCCATCCCCTCCACCAGTGCCCACCACCAATGTCCCCTAATTCCCCCTCCCCAGCCTGCATCTATGACAGGCACTTTTCCTTTTCTCTCTCCCTCTCTCCCTCTCTCCCTCCCCCTCTCTCTCACTCTCTCCTTCTCTCTCTCCCTCTCTCTCCCTCTCCCTCTCTCTATCTCTATCACTCTCCCTCCCTCCCTTCTCTTACACATTGTGGCTTGCAAAAAATACATTTAGAGGTTATCATGTATATCCTTTTATCCTTTTGCCTACTTTCAATGCTCAGTTCTAGGCTGGTATTATCATTTACAATAATTATTAGTATACTGCTCCTTTCTCTGTCCTACCTAACCGCTGACTCCCACACATTTGCAGTAGGTTCTACCCACTGACAAGACTTCTGATTCATGTTTTGTCTGGCCTTGGATATTGGTATCATGCTGTATCACTGTATACTGTCTTCCCGTTCATCATCAATTTGCTCAAGCGGGCACCAGTAACATCTCCATATGTCCTGTCTCATGCAAATAGAGCCCAAGGGCACCTGTTTGCTCCAGGAACATAAAGAGCCTCAAACCATTCCATCAGGTCATGGGAATGAGGTCTATAATTGTTATTGGTATTTGGCATATCAAATACAACACGGGTAGCTTGCCAGGCTTGCCATGCAGGTGGCATACTCTTGTAGTCACCTCTAAATACAGCATTTATTGATGAACTGCGCTGCCGCTTGTGTTCCGAGAGGAAGTCTGGATGTGGAAAACGGGGGCTCTCATGGAGTGGGGGTCGTCTGGCTTGTTGCGAGGCTCTGCTGGGGTGGCGGGCCAGGGCTAAAACCCGCCATCCCTCCCGGTGCCTCTTGAGCGGCTCGGCAGAGGGAGAGCTGGTAGCAGCTCTGCCCCATGTCTGTGAGTCTCTATACACATTTGGTGTATCAGATGGGTATTGGGGGTATTGGGTATATTCTTTCCCACTCTCCAGACTGTCTTTGTATCTTGGTCAGTTTCTTTTGAGGTGAAGAAGCTTTTTAGTTTCATGTAGTCCCATATATTTATCTTTGGTTCCAATTGCTTTGTTAGTGGTGTTTCATCTTTGAAGATGCCTTTAGCTTCAATGTTGTGGAGAGTTTTTCCCTATATTTTCCTCGAAGTACTTTGATTCAGGTCTGATATGAGATCTTTAATCCATTTTGATCTGATTTTTGTGCATGGTGTCAGACAGAGGTCCAAATTCATTCTTTTACATGTAGCTGCCCAGTTTTCCCAGCACCACTTGATGAAGAGGGTTTCCTTGCTCCATTTTGTACTTTTTGCTACTTTATCAAAGATTAAATCATCATGTGTTTGAAGATGGGTGTCAGGATACTCAACTCTATTTCACAGGTCCGCAGGTCTGTTTTTACTCCAATTCCATGCTGTTTTAATTACTACTGCTTTGTAGTACAATTTGAAGTTGGGAAAGGTGATGCCTCCCATCTTCTTTTTCCCAAATAAATGAATGGATGAATGATGAGCAAATGAACAAATGAATGAATGAGCGAATGAACGAATGAATGAATGAACGAACGAATGAATGAATGAATGAATGAGTTAATAAATAAATAAATAAATAAATAAAACACTTTCTGGGAAAAGGTGTTCTGGAACCTCATTGACCCCTACTTCTTGAAAGCAAAATAACTGCCAATCATGTTATAATCGAACTTTCAAGACTAAACTGCAGGTATGATGCCCTCTGTTCCCTACCCAGTTTGCTTCTTGAATGCAACAGGTCAGTTTTTCACAACCTTTTCATACATCCATCAGATCTATCTAGTTCATTCTAACACGTTGTTCTAATACATCCATCAGATCTATCTAGTTTATTCCAACATGTCTTTTAACACATGCATCGGCTATATGTTTCTTCCTGACACATCATTCTAATGCATCAGCTCTCCCTAATTAATCCTAACACATCACTCTGATACCTCCATCAGATCCATCTAGTTCACTCTCACACATCCTCCAGAACCACACATCAAAGGCCATGATGCGATTACCGAATGGAGACTGTTCCCGTCAGCCCAATAAGGTCTCTCAAGCAAACACAGAAACATGAGCAGGCGTTCAGCATCATGGCCATGTCATTTCAGCTTTCTTTTCATTTGCCTCATTTCCTCCACCTTCATCTTTCACAACTCTGCCATCTGAAAAACAGACCTGGCTGAATCATTGCAAAATGTCCCTCAGTTTGGACTCAGCGGATATTGCTTCACAATTGTGCTTCGCTTCTATAGTTTGGTCAGGATCTGTCATTCTGCTGCTACCTGCAACAGGGTCTCACCTGCAATTCTCATCCTAAACTCACTTGTTCTCCCTGTGCTTCTTTTTGTTTGTTTTTGCTTTTTGGGTCACACCCAGCAAAGCTTAGGCATTATTTCCGGCTCTGCACTCAGGAATTACTCCTGGTGGTGCTTGGGGGACCATATGGATGCCTGGGATTGAACTTCCGGGTCTGCCGTGTGCAAAGCAAACGCCCTCCCTGTTGTACTATTGCTCCAGCCCTCCCTGTGTGTTTCTTTAGCAGTGCTCTGGAGGTGCTTGCCTTGGGGTTTGTTTATGCTGGTTTGCTCCCATGCCGGGATGGAACCCAGTGCTCCACTGAGCTGCCTCCCAGGGATTTCTGGAGGAGGTATTTGGAGACAATGCAGACATTCTATAAATGATTTTCATCTACTTTTTTTCACACCCAATCATCAAAAGTATTCATGTAACAATGTGGTTTAGCTGATGACTTTCTAGGTCTGTTATTTCTTTACAGCTTCAGCACGACAGGACGTATTTCCCTTGTGCTGCCGGTCTGCATCTTCCCACACAGGTGCATTTCAACGCTGCTCTCTACCGCGCTTCCTACTTATTTCCACAAAGCAGCAGCAGTGTGTCCACGCTCACCCGCTACGGTTGTCACCAGCCTGATGTGAGGTCCGGTCCTGGTTCCTCACTGTCTGTTGCACTTCGCTTTCTTGCTTATTAAGTCCGTGACATTTCCCTTCTCCTGACACTCAGATGTTCTATTTTTGAGTTTCCGGTCATTGCCTCTACTTCTTTTTATAATTTCATTGACTGATCGTCAGAGTCCACTCTGATGACACTTCTAAGGGTAGCCTGCTCCAAAGGTGTGTGATGGCCACCACTCCCACTGCCAGGTTTCCAGAGTTGGGCCACCCCACAAAAGACTCAGGGGAAAGATACTGGGGATCCATACAGGACAGGATCCCTGCCACCAGGAACCAAGGAAGTTCTTGGCACCCAGGTCTTTCCTGACTTATTTTTGGGGAAAAGCCATTAATGTTTCTATCCATGGTCTAACACGCATTCATGTATTTTTTACACATTTGTACTTAAGGGTAAACGCTAGTAGAAAATGAAGAGAAGCAGAGTGAGCAAATAAATAAATTCAATCGGTAAAATAAATTCAAGCACCATCACAAGTTAGAAGCATAAAGTGAGAAAGTAGAAATCAAGTATAAGACAATTATGAATAAAATGAATGGATTAAATTCTCAAAAATGTGATTTTTGAAATTTAAAATAACGTTTTACAAAATAAGTCAGAGGAGAAGGACAAACGCTGGATTATTTGTGGTTTACAGAGAGACCAAGGGAAGGGGCCGAATCACATCCCTGGCCTAGGGCCAGAGCGATAGTACATCGGGAAGGGCTCTGGCCTTGCAAGCAGCTCATCCAGACTCCCCCCGCCCACCCCACCTCGGCATCCCGTATAGTCCCCAAGGCACCGCCTGGACTAATTTCTGAGAACAGAGTAACCTCTGAGCATTTCTCGGTATGACCCAAAAAGCAAAAAACAAAACAAAATAAATCATGTCACACTAGAACTCACTATTAAATATACTAATAGAGACTTACATCATTAACTGCTAATATCTGTAAGGCAAGCCACAAAGTGTAACAGAAGAGAGAAATACAGAGGCAGAGATAGAAAGAGAGAAAGAAAAGGTGTCTGCTATAGGAACAGGCTAGGGTTGGGTGGGAGGAAGCTTTGGGACATTGGTGGTAGGAATGGGGCACTGGTGGAGGGCTGGGTGCTGGAACACTGTATGACAGAGACCCAATTACGAACATCCTTGTAATTGTTTATCTCACAGTGATATAATAAAAATATTTTTAAAAAATTTGTCTTCATAAATATCACTGTATCACTGTAACACTTGTCTTCCCATTCATCATCGATTGGCTTGAGCAGGCACCAAAAACATCTCCATATGTCCTGTCTCATGCAAGTAGAGCCTAAGGGCACCTGCTTGCTCCAGGAACATAAAGAGCCTCATCCATTTCATCAGGTCATGGGAATGAGGTCTATAATTGTTACTGGTATTTGGCATATCAAATACGACACGGGTAGCTTGCCAGGCTCTGCTGTGCAGGTAGCATACTCTTGTAGTCATCTCTAAATCCAGCATTTATTGATGAACCGCAAGATGAACCGCATAGCGGCCGCACGAGCTGGGCTGTGATAGGCTGGTCTGCTGGGTGGAGTTCAGACGGGAGGGAAGTCCGGATGTGGAAAATGGAGGCCCTCATGGAGTGGGGGGGGGTCGTCTAGCTTGTTGCGAGGCTCTGCTGGGGTGGCGGGCCATGGCTAGAACCCGCCATCCCTCCCGGCGCCTTGTGAGTGGCTGGGCACAGGGAGAGCCAGTAGCAGCTCTGCCCCATGTCTGTGAGTCTCTAGATCTCTGTTTCATAAGTAAACATAGAATAATGAGTTTCAGTAGAACAGAATAGTGATTGCGAAGAGTATAAGTAGGTAGGTATAAAATCTATCATAAGTGGTAGACAAGTAATTTGAGGTCTATAAAAATAAATAAATAAATAAATAAATCAGCTCTTGGTCTTGGCTTACAAACTCAGGTTACAGCGGGGAGAAATGGGGGAATAAACAGAAGGACTTTGGGGTGGGGTGGAAGGCTCCAGGTGCAGTGTCGGGGCTCCTGCATGCTTTGGGGGGTGCAGGTGCACAAAAGTCCATCAAAACCAAAAACATTAAAGCCATTGGGTGTTACCTAAATTATGATCAAGTAAGTAAAATTCACAAAAATTAAAAATGCTCTACACTATGTGTTATAAAAATAAAATTATTTAAAATCAGAAGAACAATGGAATGCATTATGGTATAAAAACGAAAGTGAGCCCATAGAAAGCAGACAGTGGCAATGTACAGACCATACTGTAGCGTTCCCTACGAAAGCAGGAAGGCATGTAAATGAGGGATTTTACACTGATAAATAATAAAAGCCACAAAGGGACAAGTATAACTTTTATTGCATAAAGATATGGTATTAACCTAATAAAGTCAAAACATTTTAGAAATAATCCTAAAGGAGCAATTGATAAATGAAGAGAAATTGTCTTTTTAAAGCATGACGACCTTGGTAACAGAATTAACAGCCCTGTTTTAGCAAGTGGGAAATAAGTAAACAGGTTTTATTTAAAGTCCAGTGAGCAGCTTATCAACATCAATCATGAACAAGATAGGATAATTTTTATAGCTTAAAAAATTAGAGGTCACAGACTAAATTTTATAAAGCTTTTCTACCATGCCTAAATACAGGCAGCATTAATAAAAGGATGACGCAGGGTCAGAGAGATAGTACAGCAGGTGGGGCTTCCACCCCGCAGACTGTCAACCCAGGTTTGATCCCCTACGTAGCATAACCTCCCACGATCCCTAAGTCAGGAGTAAGCCCTGAGAACTGCCGGGTATAGCCCAATTGTTTCTTTAAAGGGGGGTAATAAGGAAGTCTAAGTTGAGAGAAAATTCATAATATTCTTGTCATTTTAAGAAAATTGTACAAATTTAAGGAACTTTAAAATTAAATTATAGATTATTTGGAAGCAATCAGATAAGAGCTAGAAAAAGGTAAAGCAATTGGAATAAAGGCAAAACAATAACAATAATTCAAGGAGTACTCACAGTTTAAATAAATTGATCAGAAACAGTTGCAAGCATATGAACCAGTAAGCAACTGAGAGAAATATTAAGTAACACTAAGAGAATTTTAAGCAATATTATACCAATAAAGTTAAAATGACCTAGATCAATTTTAGGTAAACGTATTAGCAAAATCTACTCAAAAAGTGGAGAGAGAGAGAGAGAGAGAGAGAGAGAGAGAGAGAATAATTACCATGGGAGAAGCTGAAAAGGCAGTTAAAAAATCTAAAAAAACTATATCAGGGACCAGAGAGGCAGTACAGCAGGTAAGGCATTTGCCTTGCATGCGGCTGACCTGAGTTTGATCCCCCGCATCCCAACGGCTCCTTGAGAACCTCAGTAGTGACTCCAACGTGCAGAGTCAGGAGTAACCCTGAGCACCACCAGGTGTGGCCCAAAACAAACAAAATAACAAGCCCAAATAGTTTTCTGGCTAAATTCTATGTAAACATCATTAAACAGAAGATTTGTACATTATATAAATCATGTTAGAACCTAAGGGAAAGTTGGAAAGCTTCCAATGTTTTCTGTGAGACTAGCATAACTCTGGAAAATATATGTGGTATAAAATCCTGTTTGTATCATTAACAGGATATACACTGATGAGTGTGTTTTGCATATGAATTGCAAAATTCTCAGAATTTACCCACCAAGCCATTATTAGTGAATCGTGAAGTTGAAATTGTGAGGAAGGTGTGAATAAGGGTGTAAATTATTTATTATATGTAATTTTAGAATGTGGGGTACAGTAGCAATTTAGAAAGCCTTTTACAATTTAAATTCCTTTTCGAGTGGCAGGAAACATTGGTAATCTGGTTCCCTATTCAGTACTCTGCCAGAAGCAAGTCAGAAGAGCTTTTGGTTTAGCCCTTCAATTTAGCTCTGATATTGTAGACTTGCTGAAAGAACAACTTTGGACAAATTGCTTAACTTCACTGGCACTCGGGAATTTTCCCTCCTTTTTTTATTGTTTAGTTGATTTATTGCCTCTCTTCTTAAAATGTAGATTGTGACCCTATGTGGAGTTGCATAATTGTTTTCCACAGTTACAAAGTTGTTCATAATTGGTTTCAGTCATACAAAGTTCCAACACCCATCCCTTCCCCAGTGTCCGTTTCCCACCAATGACTCTCGGTTTTCTTATCTCTAGACCAGACATGATAAAACCTTAGTTTACCAATAAAGTTGTTGTGCAGCCTGAGCGGAACAGCGTGAGGTGTTAACATGTGGAAAATTCTGGAACAATAAGTACTATCACCATCATCACCTTCCTCATCGCTGCCCTCATGCTCACCACCATTATCACCATCAGCTTTCGTCACCACCACCCCATCATCTTCACTGTCTTCACAACATCCCCACCTTCAAGTCCTGTAAAGGCTTCCCGATGGGGTACAGCCTAGGTCATGCCACCCTGCCCTGTCCAGCTTGGTAGCACCTCGCCACGTGTGCAGTGCAGCTGCACTTCGGGACACAGGAAGGCTTTCAAATTGAATGGAACTGAAAGATGCAAATAAGGTTTGAAAGACATTGGGAAAGGTATCTTTTTTTTTTTTTTTTTTTTTTTTGCTTTTTGGGTCACACCCGGCGATGCTCAGGGGTTACTCCTGGCTCTGCACTCAGGAATTACTCCTGGCGGTGCTCGGGGACCATATGGGATGCCGGGGGATCGAACCCGGGCCAGCACAGGCCGGCCGCGTGCAAGGCAAATGCCCTACCCGCTGGGCTATCGCTCCGGCCCTGGGAAAGGTATCTTAACTAATAATTTTATATTGGTTGCATTAGATCATTGGAAGAATTCTTGGACTATGTAAAACATTCATGAAATTAATTCCAGCTCTGCCTTGTCACATAAGGTGGCTTTTAAAGAACTTTTTCCATTGCATTTATATTTCATGGTAGGGTTATCTGTTATTTCCTACAAACACGTGCTACTAGAATTTTATTTTCTCCAAATACCAGTAACAATTGTAGACCTCATTCCCATGACCTGATGGAATGGTTTGAGGCTCTTTATGTTCCTGGAGCAAGCAGATGTCCTTGGGCTCTACTTGCATGAGACAGGATATATGGAGATGTTACTGGTGCCCGCTTGAGAAAATCAATGATGAACGGGAAGACAGTGATGGGGAATTCACCACCTCAACAGAAAAGACAACAGAAGTTATTAGGGAACTGTTGGGGCTGTGCAGGGTCCCCAATAGTACTGGGGTCTGTCGGGTTCCAGGGTCACACTCGGGGCCAACGACTATCCTCTCCAGTAGATAAAAAAGGACCATGAGCCCAGTTTAGAAAATCTGAAGCTTTACTTTTTCCAACTTCACTCCATACCAACCACCACGACACTCTGCTACATCACCCCGGCCAACAGCCTTACACCCCACCCCCAAACTGCGAGAGATTAAATGCTATGCAGAGGCTGGTGGCAGGGCGTAACCAAAGGTAGAAACCTGTGCAAAAACCCCAGGGGGCATTCCTCTGCCCCCAAGGCTTGCTGAGATGCTAAGGCACAGCACTGCTTTTCTCTCTCCTATATCAGTAAACAATCATTTCAATATTTCTAGTTCTCTCGTACAAACACAGTAAGAGACATGCGTATATAACCACACCCAACATTAAATATATAGGTTGACCTTTCATGGGGCAATCACGTCATATGATCCAAACTATGCTCCCCTGCCAGACTGACCATCTCCATCCTCCTCAGGGTCCTGTCTCCAAAAAGCAACAACCTTGCTCTGCTCAATGGCAAGCCTTAAGTACGAAGTCATTCACATCTTGTCTTATGTCAGAGCTAAGCTGTTCTGATCTTTGCTCTAAACTTTGGGTCAGAGCAGGGTTTATTGAAAAGTTGTCCCATTTCATAGCCAGGGATGACTCTTTTCCTGGTACCATCCAGTCCCTTTCAGAGGACCGCTAAAGGGATAAGAGCAATCTAAATGGTCACTATCACTATCACTATCTTCCCGTTAATCATCTATTTGCTAGAGAGGGCACCAGTAATATCTCCATATGTCCTGTCTCATGCTAGTAGAACCCAAAGGCATCCACTTGCTCCAGGAACATAAAGAGCCTCAAACCATTATATTAGGTCACGGGAATGACCTAATATAAATGTTACTGGTATTTGGCATATCAAATACGACACGAGCAGCTTGCCAGGCTTGCTGTGCAGGTGGCATACTCTTGTAGTCACCTCTAAATAAAGCATTTATTGATGAACTGCGTGACTATCACAGAGCTGGGCTGTGATAGTCTGGTCTGCTGGGTGGAGTTGTGACGAGAGGGGAAGTCCGGATGTGGAAAATGGCAGGCCCCATGGAGTAGCGGGGGTCGTCTGGCTTGTTGTGAGGCTTTGCTGGAGTGGCAGGCCAGGGCTAGAACCCACCATGCTTCCCAGGCGCCTCATGAGCGGCTGGGCACAGGGAGAGCAAGTAGCAGCTCTGCCCCATGTCTGAGAGTCTCTGGTTCAGCATACCTGGGCCGGATTGAAAAAAAAAAATAACTGCTGCAGGGAGGGTGTCGATGATCCGGGCTGTGATAGTCTGGTCTGCTGGGTAGAGTTGTGACAAGAGGGAAGTCTGGATGTGGAAAATGGTGGGCCCCATGGAGTAGGTGGGGGGGGGTCATCTGGCTTGTTGTGAGGCTCTGCTGGGGTGGCAGGCCAGGGCTAGAACCCTCCATGCCATATTTTCCATAGTTGGAAAATATGGTGAAAACCCAGGAGTAAATAATTTAGAGCTAAAATAACTCACCACCTACTACCCAACCATCTTTTTGTGTTTATAGAACAAATCCCTTAACCTAAACATATGCAAAAAGCTGGTAGGAAGGAAAAAGCAATCCCTCATTAGCAATGCAAAAACCCAGGGCTAGCAGGTGGGTGTTCCAAGGGGGAACCTCTTCACTCCTGCTTGTGACGGATCCCTGCCTTGTCACCTAGAAATACTGGCAGGCATCTTCCTAAGAAAGCTCACAGAGCACCAGCTGATGAGAAGTCACGTGAAGAAGCATGAAACATCCAAACCCCGGGCAGGACGCTGGTGCAGAGACGGAACTGGAGGGTCTTCCTGCATGTTTCCAGTTTAGTTTTGGTTTTTGACTTTTTGCTCACACCTGGTGATGCTCAGGGTTTACTCGTGGCTCTGTACTCAGGAATTTCTCCTGATGGTGCTCAGGGGACCCTATTGGATGCCTAGGATCAAAACTGGGTCAGCTGCATGCAAGGAAAATGCCCCCCCAGCTGTATATCGCTCTGGTCTGTTTTACACTGTTTGATGGGAGCTGCTGTGGAGGTCCGAGCCTGAGAAAGCAAGAGCCACTCTCGATGCCGGGTGCCACCTGGGAATACTCACCGAGTCCAGGTAGTGCCCAGAGTCCTGGAACTGATGTCGGTTGTCATGGTTGGAGAATGGGAAGTTGTTGTTCACTGCTTGCTGCCAGTGTGGGGAGAGGGAGAGGTGTCAGGGCCCAGCAGAGCCGAGAGAAGGTGCCTCAGGGAAGTCAGGAGTAAGCACTAGGTGTACCCCCCTAGAGGGAGCCAACTGGGGGGTGTATTGGGGGGGCAGCTGTGCCACCAGCTCGAGACTTCAGGACTCAGCTACATTGCCAATACGATGGGGCACATACAATTTCTCTTTCAAGACCTCTAGAGGCTAGGAAACAAATTTCTAGGTTTGGGAACCATCCCTGAAGAAGCCCGTGTCCCAGAGAGGAAGAAAGGGGTGACTTCATGTCCAGGAACCTTCTCACAGATGTGGGGTACAGGAGCTGACTCCTTTTTGGAGAAAGTCTGGGAGGAATCAAAGGATGAGAGTTGGGGACGCCAGCTTCCAGGTCTAGGGGGCCCGGGGAAGGGAGAAGAGCTGGTCCAAAGGAGGAAGTGGCATGGGCGGAGCATCCCTGGGTGGGCGGGGCATCCCTGGCTGGGTGGGGTGTCCCTGGGTGGGCGGGCTTCCAGAGGTGAGCGGGGTGTCCCTGGATGGGGCATGCCCAAGTGGGGGCATCCCTGGGTGGGAGGGAATTCCACGGGTGGGTGGGCATCCTGGGTGGGTGAGGCACTCCCTGATGGTGGAGCAACCCTGGCGAGTCTCCAATAACTAGAAGAGCCGTCCATCACCCACTCAGGTGTGTTTCCTGAGCATCCTGCGGGGCGGGCAGGAAGGCGTGGCCAGTGCTGTCACCTTCTCCCGGGCTCTGTAGATGGATGGCAGCTTGCAGTCCACTTTCTGACACAGGGAAGTTGAGCAACACTCCTTGAGCATGGCCTTGGTGACAGATTCGGGGGTCGCCGGCGGTGGCCCACTGGGAAGGAACTGCAAGAAGAAGAGCCCAGACTGTGATTAAACCCAGTAATCCTTTGACCCAGGCCTGCTCAGGCCATTCTCTGTAACGTGAAGACCGGCCCTATTGGTGTCTCTGGTGGACAGAGGCGGCATCACTTGGGTCGTCTCAGTCCAAGAGAAACATGAAGGCCACGGCCACTGGAGCCTCAAGGACCCCAGCAGTGGGGTCTGGCAGAGCCTGTACCACCTGCTGGCTGAGTGGACCTGCAGAGAGAAAAATGGTGGGCGAAGGCTCCTATTCTCGGGGCCACAGGTCTTACCCCTGTTCAAACGGGAGTCAAGCTTGTGGGGTGCACCAGCCCGAAGGCTCCAACAAACGGCCACAAGCACGTGGAGGTGAGCACAGTGTATTGGGTGCAGGCCTAGGTGTCACTCCAAGAGAGAAGCCTGTGGGACCCAACACAGGCCTAACCCCCTCTGGCCCCTTAGAGATCTCTGGACTAGGGGCCCCTCGTGTTATCCTGAGTAGGGGTGAGGTCCTTTGACCCTAGTTAATTGCATAACTGAAGCTATTCCCCAATTTGGCACCCCTTTATTTTGCTCTACAAAACTTCGCACACTGTGGGGTTAAGAAAGATAAACAGACTGGTCTGAGGTCTTCAGTTTGGGGGAGGAGAATCTGTCTCTAGGAGAAATCACCCTGCTTCACTGTTGGCTTGATTGGGCCAAGGTGTAGCCTGGCACCAATAAGGAGCCCAGACCTGGATTGCCAGACCTGGTCAGTGGAGACTTGCAGTGCAGCCCTGCTCCTCCACCCCCAGTCACCTAGGTCCTCATGACCATGTGAAACCACACCCTTCGTGACATCCAGGTCCTTATTACCATGCTAAACTTTTGGGGCTCAGCAATGTGCCAACAGATATTGGGGTTTGGCAGAATCCTCAGCAATGTTCAGGGCCAAAGACTGTTCCCCGCGACCAGTGGACAAAGGAGCAAGACCACAGGCTCTTGAAAGTCTGAAACTCTCCTTTTTATTTTTTTTTACTATTTAAAGTAAAATTTTTTTTAATTAATACTTTATTATACCACCGTGAAATATACAATTACAACATTGTTCATGTTTGGAGGTTTCGGTCACATAGTGTTCCAGCACCCACCCTCCACCAGTGCCCATATCCCACCACCAATGTCCCCAATTCCCTCCTCCCTCCCATAGCCTGCCTAAATGGCAGGTTCTTTATCTCTTTTCTTTCTCCCTCTCTCTCCCTTCCTTCTCCTACACATTGTGGGTTGCACTACATACACTTGGAAGCCATCATGTGCATTTTTTGCCTGTATTTAATGTTCAGTTCTATACAGGCAAAAAAAAAATGAACTGAAACTCTCCTCTCTCTCTCCCCACTCTCTACCTCACACCACGCCTCTCGTCAAGTCCGCTAGTTGTATACTTTACAAAAGGTCGAGGGAAGGAAGTTACAAGAGGTAAATAGACTTTAATTCTGAAACAGTGAGGTATGAAAAAATTTCCTTCTTGGGCTAACTACCAAGGGACCTACCCTCAGAGATGGATCCTGTCCTGAGGCGATAGACCTGCCCAGGACAAAGGCAGAATCCTGGCATGTTGTTTTCTCCTTTCCTTAGCTGGTAAACAATCGTCTTAATATTTCACTTCATCTTGTATAAGTGCAGTAAGAGATACAGACATTTATCTACACCCGGACTAAGCTTACAGGGCGGCTATTCCCGGGGACAGCTTGCTACATATACCAGACTACAGTCCTTTGGCCAGGTTGAGTTTTTCCCTAACCACAACTGAGTCCTTAGTCAGTTGCTTATCTTTGGGTTACGATGAGTTTTTTTCCATGAGCGTACTCTTAGGTTATTGTTTTGCTCAGGACACTTAGTCTGTCCCATGTCGAGGCCAGGGCAGCTTATTCATGGCTTCTCCTGGGTCAATCCAGTCCCACAATGGGACCCTCCTTTTGGGGTGAAAGAAACTAGAATCAAATTAAAGGCAACCGAGGTTTTAAGTTAGGAAGAATGACGGATGCACAGGACTATTTCAGAGTTAATTAACTCCTATATCACAAAGCATAGCCTTCACTGTCTTCCTGTAGCTATACAAAAGGCCTTTGCTCTAGCATAAGACAATGCAAAGGGCATACAGGAAAGAAAAACATTTCATTTACAACACAAAACCCAGGGCTGGCAAGTAGGAGACAGAGGGCTGTGAACGATGGGTCGATGGGTCGTCCAACAGTAAATCACATCCCCAGTGACATGCAGATCTTCATCACCATAATAAACCATGCCCTGATAGTGCCAAGCTTTTCATGCATTACGTAAACCACACCCCAGCAGCTCCATGTAGATCCCTACTAAGCCACATATGACATTTCTGTCTGTTACTGCAGGGGTGAAAAGGTGTACAGAAAATCTACACACACACACACACACACACACACACACTTGGGTTTTGCTGTTCTTAGTTTTGGGACACACTCAGCAATGCTCAGAGATTCCTATGGGGTATGCGCTAAGGGATCACCTCTGGGAGGACACTGGGGGGCCATTTGAGGTGCCAGGAATCCAGCCTGCACACCCACTGTGCTCTGGCTCCGATCCCCCACTTTCTCTTGTGCAAGCCTGGTCTCCAGCCTGTGCCGGTCAGACATGCTTCGACATTTATTTTCTTGGGACCAAGCAATGGCACAGCAGGTAGGAAGCCTGTCTTGCTGTGGCCAACCCTAGCACAGAGCCAGGAGCAAGCCCTTAGCTGCACTGCTGTGTGGTCTAGCCCCTCCCTCCCCTGCCAGTTTATGTTGCTTTCTGCCAATAGTCCTTCTTTGCTGTTCAGTGGTTCTGTGCTCCCAGTGTGGCAGAGGGAGGTCTAGATCAGAGGCCCCCATACCAGTGGAGGGAAGGGGAAGGGACTGCTCCCTGCTCAAAGGGGTCTGTGTAGCACTGACAGCCAGCAGGCTCACCCCAGCAAGCTTCAGCTTCACTCTTGAAGGCATCCCCCAGAGAGGAGGGAGATGGCACTCTGGGCGGAGCCCACCCCTGGCATGTGCAAGGTTGAGTTCAATCCCTGACACCACATGCCACCCCCAGCACTGCCAAGGTAGCCCCTATATAAAAACCTAAGGGCAGAGCAATAGTCCAGCATGGCGGGTGCTGCCTGGCATGTAGACCACCTTTGAGCACCAGCAGGAATGATCCCTGAGCACAGAGTCAGGAATAAGTCATGAGCACACCCGAGTATGGGCCCCTTCAACAATGAATGAATGAATGAATGAATGAATGAATGAATGAACGAACGAACGAATGAACTAATGAATGAATGAATGAATGAATGAATGAATGCCGACTGGTTCAGTCTTTCTGGAAAACAATATGGACATTCCTCAAAAACACTAGAAATTGAGCTTCCATAGGACCCAGCAAGACTGCTCCTAGGAATATACCCTGGGGGCCGAAATTACAATGCAGAAAAAGCCATCTGCCTTCCAATGTTCTTTGCAGCACTGTTCACACAAGCCAGAATCTGGAAACTACTCAAGTACAGAGAACAGATGACAGATAGAGAAACTAGTACAAAGTATAAAAAGTACAAAATATAAAATACTTTGTATAAAGCACATCTACACGATGGAATACTACAGGCCTTAGGAAAAATGAAGTCATGAAATTTGCTTCCATAGATGGACATGGAGAGTATCACGCTGAGCGAATGAGTCAGAGAGAGGACAGACATAGAATGTTTGCTCTCATTTATGGGATTTTTTAAAAGACAAGTAGTATAAAAATACCTGGAGGTCTGGTCCGTGGTAGGAAGTTTGGGGGGGGTGCAGTTAGGACAGGGACAGGACCATGACGACAATAACTGAAAATGGTCACTCTGGACAGGAGCTGAGTGCTGAAAGGGGGGAAAGGGATGCACATGGTAACCTTTCAGTAACAGCATTGCAAACCACAGCATCTAACAGGAGAGAGAGAGAGAGAGAGAGAGAGAGAGAGAGAGGAGAAAAGTGTCTGCCATAGAGACAGGCTGGGGGTGCAGGAGGAAACTGGGGACGTTGGAGGTGGGAAATGTGCTTTTATGAAGGGACAGGTGGAGCATTGCATGACTGAAATCCAATCACAGCCAAGTGTGTAACTATGTATCTCACGATGATTCAGTTAAAAAATAAAACTGTAAAATGACCTAACATCTGTATGCATTCTAGACATTTCAACACATGTCTTTCTATCTAAGTTTACATTATTACACTATAGTTAAGGGTATTGGAACTTCGTATGATTGAAACTGAACCATAAACAACTTTGTAACTGTGTATCTCACACTGATTCAATGAAAATAAATAAATATATAGATAAAAATAGATAGATAAATAAATAAATAAATAAATTCTACACTATTTTCAAATGTTTTTAACTTTTTTTTTTTTTTTTGCTTTTTGGGTCACACCCAGCAATGCTCAGGGATTACTTCTGGCTCTGTGCTCAGAAATTACTCCTGGTGGTATTCAGAAGACCATATGGGATGCCGGGGATCCAACTCGGGTCAGCCTCGTGCAAGACAAATGCCCTACATGCTGTGCTATCACTACAGCCCCAGTTTTAAACTATGTTTTTTTCTTGAAAGCTAACGTGACTAGCACCAAGACCTTGAGTCCCTGAGTGTCACCCCTCCCCTGAACCTGTCCAGTTACAGGGCCACTGTGCGGCTGAGCCGGGGCCTTGGGCAGGAAGGATCCCAGCCTGCCGGCAGCCTGATGGTCACTACCCCGAGGCTGCATTTGTATTCTGCGAATAGGCCATTCGCGGTAAGAAAATGGTGCTAGCATTTTAATTTCACTCTTTTAAAGTATATGTTTAATGGCTCTAACATGATCGCGGAGAGATAAACCCTTCTGTTAGATATTGTAGCTGTGAAATATAGCTTTTTAACTAGTTGGCGGTGAAATTTCTGCTGCGCTCAGTCTCTCAATGACTGAAATATTAAACAGGGAGTGATGGCAAGAGCAAAAGCAGCTCCTGCCGCCGCCGGGCGCCGCAGCAAGGTCACCCCTAACGGGGCAGTTACTGGTTCCCCTCCGGCTGCTGCTGTCCCCATCCGAGCATCTGATGTCCCTGATGTCTGCAGGTGACTGAGGGGCTGCCCCACCAGCACCCCACTGCTCCTGCTCCAGGACTGGGCAAAGGGCAATGCACATCCTCCTGCCCCAGCTGGCCCTGGCCACTGTCTGCGATCCCCAAGGGACGTGTCCCCAGGCGAGAGTAGTGAGGGGCAGAGGTGAGAGCTGGAACAGCAGGAGGAGGACACAGCCAATAGGACAAGGCGGTGCCCAGGACGGAAACAGCACTGGGGGGCAACACAGCCCCACCTGAGACCCAGAGAGAGGCGATGGACAGAGACCAGGTTTCCCAAGTGAAGGAACCAGGTTTGCCCTTCACGAGCATCAAGGAGAGGCGGCCGGGGCCGGGGCCCAGAGGCTGCCGTGGGGGGCCACGGGCAGGCACACGCGCCCCATCTCCACCTTGGCTGGTTCTGAGTGGTTTGATTTCATTCTTATGATTTCATGGTGGGCATTTTCTGGCCATCACAGCCCTAGGGCGCTGGGCAGCAGTCCTGTGGATAACCAGAGCTTCTCACAATGCACAGCGAGTGGTTTTGCAGCCTTACTCCATGGGTGGCCGCGCAGAGCAGGCGTTGGGGACCTGCCAGGACCACTCTCAGCCGGGCGTCTGCCACTGGCTGAGCTGGGGTTAAGTAACTCGGGGCTGTGCGCTACATCCTTGGGGTGAAGCAGTCGCAAGAAGTGGAGGACCCAGCAATATTCTGGTGAGGATGTGCAGACATTCCCGGTGACAGTGTGCCCACGCGAGCCTTTCCTGCTTGCCCTCTTCCGGTGGCCCAGGCGCACCCGCGAGCCATCTCACTAATCCCTAGGCGACGCCTCCCCTATAACGTATTTGTAGATAAGTCAGCTGAGACTTAGACGATTCTCAGGCACCAAGTTCTACCAGAGGGGCCCATTGAGCCGTTGAAATCTTTCCCAACCACCTAAGTGTTCCCAAAGCTTTTTTTCCATTTTCCTTTTCCTTGAAACCAGATGTTCGACTTTTCTGCCAGCTGCTGCCCTCCAGGCTCCAAGTGGTCTGGTGTCTGCTGCCCCCCGTGAGCAGTAGGGAGGGGGCAGCCATCACCGGCAAGGTCACCCCTTTGGGAAGAAAACAATATTTCATCCCGAATCCACATACCCAAAACCAGACAAGCGATGTCCCCAGGCTTGACAAGGCTCGGGCAGGGAGCAGATCTTGGCAGCCCGGGGTGCGGGGTAGGGGGTGCACTGAGAGGGGGTGTGAGCAAGGCGGGGAGGGGGAAGAGAGGAGCTCCCTGGGGGCAGCGGGGAATAGCTCAGCTGCAGAGCAGAGGCACTTTGTGACTGGACCGCATCCGCTCTTCCACCAGCTGCTTGTGGATCCTGTGCTCCGTCACCAGGACCCAGGTGCTCTCCTGGCCTCTTGCAGATGGATCCAGCATATGAAAAAGACAAAGATCCCAGGCCCCGCCCCCTGAAGCCCACATAACAACGGGAAGAAGTGGAGCGCCCACAATGCGGGAAGTAACACGGCCACGGCTGTTAGAAGACCAATCTATGGCCTCGTGACTGGTCCCCAAACTCATGGCGTCATTGCCTCTCCCAAGGGTGCTGGGAGACTTTTGGTTCATAAAGAGGAGCCAAGATGCGCTGGTGTGATTGGCTGATCATCCGGTGATCAGCAGCGGCGACCCTGGGGCCAGGGAGAGGGATCTGAGCTCAGTGCTGGGCCCCTGACTGCACCCGCGGCTGAGGAAGGCTCTCACGGCACTGTCCTCCTTACCCCACTTGCCGTCCTTGTCGACAGGCGGATTGGAAACGTCTGCCTTTGGTCATTTTCTGAGCTGAAGGGGGAACCCCACACTCTGCACCCCTAGAAATGTCCCTCTGCCGTCTTCACATTCTCAAGGTTTGCAGGAGGCACCGCCCAGAACCCTGGTTGCCATAGCAGCAGACCTCATCACAATGGCCAAGGGGGCATCTGACCCCACAGCAGTTGCTGAGCCAAGGAGGCAGAGAGCTCCCCTAGGAAGCCCAGAAACATTGGGGGGGTGAGGTCGGAGCCGTCATTACAGTATGGCCAAGGTTCGTGTCCTCCAAATCCTCGGGGCACTGGAGCCCCTGGAGCCACTGTCGCCATCTTCTGGGTTCAGAGAGGGTCAGCTCTGTGCTAGAGGATGGCTTTGCGGGTTTTGCCCAGGGCTTCTCCAGCGCAGAGTGGGGGTGACGGGGTGGGGGGCTTCCTCGCTGAGCACGCCCTGGGCCCACCCCCAAGCCCACGGGGAAGAGCCTGTGAGAGGGACGATTTGGGCCGTAAACAAGAAACAGCCCTCTGGGTTTTGTTCTGTTTTCTCCATGGCAACCAGAGTTTTGACCCATGGAGAAGCGGGCCGTGAGCCAGGAGGAGCACAGAGACCCCGCAGCCTTCCTTGGGCCTCGAGGCCACCCCACCCCGCCCCGGCCACATGACCTTTCCTGGCTGGGCCCCCAGACTACCTCGTGCGTCTGCAGAAACCCCCAGCGGCTGCTCTTTTGCTCCTTTCTCTCCTCACACCTGCCGGTTCCTGCGTCTCGTCCACATGGTGTCAGGAGGGAACCTCGCCAGGACTGTCCAGCGTCGCCTCTGTGGAGAAACTGCTTCCACAACGCCCGCCACCACAGGCTCAAGCAGTGGTCCCTGTGAGAGACGTGGGACCTCTCCTCGGTCTTCAAGAGTGGACCAGAGAGGCCCCTCCTCCTGGCAGCTGCAGGCCAGATGGGCCCAGAGTGCCTGAGGAAGACTGGAGCCCAGGAAGGGGGTGGACGCCTCTTTCAGGACTTGTGGGGGCCCCTCAGCACTCAGGCCTAGGACAGGAGAAACTGAAGGTCTTTATGCTGCCCATGGGCCCCCCCCAAAGGTGGCATCTGGGTTGCAGGCTAGAGAGGGGAGAAGCTGGCAGGTGAGGCCAGACATTGACTGATGGACATTGACTGATGGACACTGACTGATGGACATTGACTGATGGCTCAGTCCAGGGTTAGCCTCCCCTACAAGGCAGGGAAGGTCTGGCCCTAAGGGGGCAGCTCCTAGTGGGCAGGGCTTGGGGAAGGGGGCCAGAGGCTGGGAGCCAGGCGCAGGGGCAGAGCCCCCTGGGGTTGTGTTTCTCTGTCACAGGCCACACTTGTATAGGAGCCAGGATGGCCTGTCAAGCAGGTTTTGTCTTGGAATGGGGCATCTGTCCCCATCAAAGAGAAGGAATTAAGGGGAAGCAAAAGGCTCCACAGTCCGAGGGGAAACGCTGCTCAGCAAGAATCAAGCTCATGGATGGATGTGCCAGCAGAGCCTGCAGAGCCTAGAGAGCGGCCACTTTGAGGCTAGGGTGGACGGGGGACAGGCAGCAAGGGCAGAGGGGGGACAGGCTCTCCGCAGACTCCGACGACCCGGCTCGCTGCTGGCCTCCTCCAAGGCCTACCCCACAGCCCAAAGCCCCAGAGATGATCTGCCTTTTCCTAGTCCCTGTTCCTGTGGGGCTCCGTTCGCAGGCTGGTCCCTCTGGGGACAGAAGGACAGAAGCAGGGGCACGCTGAGCAACCACACATCACCAGCTCTCCGGTGCCGTGTGCAGAGTCCCCTGGGGTGAAAACCAGCCCGTAGCAGCCAGGGAGACTGTCCATAGGGCGAGAGGCCACCGCGGCACCAGCCCCAGCCTGGTCTAAGCACTCGCCCGGAGATATTTGGGAAGAAGCTGGGCAGGAGCCACCTACATCCACCCTCCCTCCAGTCACCAGATTTCCCTTGGGGCGTGAGGAGGGAAACTGAGGCAGGTATTTACAACAGCTCCCACTTACAGCAGGGGAATGTGAGTTTCCCAAGAGGGTGAGACCCAGCCTTCGTCGGGAGAGTCCGGTGCGTGCGGCGGCAGAGCCTCCAGCCAGACCCCAGAGCTGCCAAGTTCACCGCCAGCAGCTAGCTGGGTTCCTTGGCTGCCCTCCCTGCCTGGCTGGTTCCTGCCTTCCCTTGCGCTGCATCAGACGGGCACCCGCATGCCCGCCCCCTCTGACACTCCCGCGGGACAGGACAGGTGCAGGGGCCCTGGGCAGCGGGGGCCGAGGCTGCCCGCACAGTGATGGCTGGCGTGCCGCTGCTGGTTCTGTCCGCACGCCCGAGAGCCAAGCCGGAGCAGGGAGGGATTTGGAACATCCAGCTCCGAGCGGCCGCGTCCACTGCTTATCCCCGTGGTCTCCACTGATGAGGCAGAAAATCCTTTCGGACGAAAGTCTCATTTAGAGACATATTCCGCAGCTCTCCTGAATTGAGTCTTGTGCTCCGTTTAACAAAAGCAGCGATGGCGGGGTAAGGTCTGACCCAACTTCCCCCTCCTGAACGCTTATTTAAAATTCTAGCAGATTTGTTCAAGACAGTCAGAGAGGAAGAGAGAGAACCTGGCCAGGAAAGCAAACCCCATTTTCCTTCAGCTCCTAGTCCTCAGCGGGAGGCTGCTGTGTGGAGGTTTCAGGATCTCCGGAGACCCGCACTGCTGCTGCCCTGACTTCTCCCGCTCTGAAAACACCCTCCAGCCCGGAGGCTCTCCCAGGGCAATGACCGGAACCCCAGAGGTCAACCCCCACCCCAGCTGAGCCCTGCTCCAGGTGAGAGGGCGTGAAGCACCCCGCAGACCCTCGTGGACTTGGGCCATTCCTTCACAGGCCCCCCATCCGCCAGGCGCCAGCCCCGCCTGAAGCAGCAAGAAGGCAATAGCGCAACGTGCAATCACCGCCTCCATCCTCTCTACGGACACTGGAGAAAATCCCCAAAACAGCCCAGGGCCCCCTATTCTCATTGACAAAATTTTCTCACAGCGTGTGTAATGTGTATGACGTGTATGTGTGTGATAATGTGTATGACATGTGTATGTGTATGATAATGTGTGTGCGTGTGTATGTGTATGATAATGTGTGTGCGCGTGTGTATGTGTATGATAATGTGTATGGCGTGTGTATGTGTATGATAATGTGTATGGCGTGTGTATGTGTGATAATGTGTATGACATGTGTATGTGTATGATAATGTGTATGGCGTGTGTATGTGTGTGATAATGTGTATGACGTGTGTATGTGTGTGATAATGTGTATGGCGGTGTATGTGTGTGATAATGTGTATGGCGTGTGTATGTGTGTGATAATGTGTATGGCGTGTGTATGTGTGTGATAATGTGTATGACGTGTGTATGTGTGTGATAATGTGTAGCGGTGTATGTGTGTGATAATGTGTATGGCGTGTGTATGTGTGTGATAATGTGTATGGCGTGTGTATGTGTGTGATAATGTGTGTGGCGGTGTGTATGTGTGTGATAATGTGTGTGCGTGTGTATGTGTGTGATAATGTGTGTGACGTGTGTATGTGTGTGATAATGTGTGTGGCGTGTGTATGTGTGTGATAATGTGTATGACGTGTGTATGTGTGTGATAATGTGTGTGACGTGTGTATGTGTGTGATAATGTGTGTGGCGTGTGTATGTGTGATAATGTGTGTGGCGTGTGTATGTGTGTGATAATGTGTATGACGTGTGTATGTGTGTGATAATGTGTATGACGTGTGTATGTGTGTGGATAATGTGTGTGACATGTGTATGTGTATGATAATGTGTGTGGCGTGTGTATGTGTATGATAATATGTATGGCGTGTATTTGTGTATGAGAATGTGTGTGGCGTGTGTATGTGTGTGATAATGTGTATGAGCGTGTGTATGTGTGTGATAATGTGTATGGCGTGTATGTGTATGATAATGTGTATGAGCGTGTATGTGTATGATAATATGTATGGCGTGTGTTTGTGTATGATAATGTGTATGACGTGTGTATGTGTGTGATAATGTGTATGACGTGTATGTGTGTGATAATGTGTATGACATGTGTATGTTATGATAATGTGTATGACATGTATGTGTATGATAATGTGTATGGCGTGTGTACGTGTATGACATGTGTATACCGTGTGTATGTGTCTGATAATGTGTGTGACATGTGTGTGATGTGTATGTGTATGACATGTGTATGTGTGTGACATGTGTATGACATGTGTATGTGTATGACATGCCCGCCGTTTCTGACTTGGACTTCATGATCGTTTGCCACTGAGGCCGTCACCATTCCGCAAAAGGGAGACGCGCCTGTTATTCAGAGCAGGATCGGCTGTTCGCAGGGGGTAGGGGCGGGTGGGGTGGGTGGGCAGTCTGCGGGCATGATTGTGTGTGCCCACCTGTGCCCATGCACCTTTGACCCTGTGCACAGGCAGGCTAGGGTCTCTCTCTTCCTCTCTTCCATTCTCTCTCTCCCTCCCTCCCTTTCTCTCTCCCTTGCTCCCTCCCTCAATCTCCATCCCTCCCTCCCTCTCTCTCTCTCTCCTCTCTCTGTCTCTCCCTGTCTCTCTCTCTCTCCCTCTCCCCCTCTCACCTGTTCACCAAATGAAGGCGTGGGAAGGGGGGGGGGGAGGGGGGGGAGGGGAGGAGGAAGGAGGGAAGGGGAAGGGAGGGAAGGAGGAGAGAAAGAAAGGATGGAAGGAAGGAAGGAAGGAAGGAAGGAAGGAAGGAAGGAAGGAAGGAAGGAAGGAAGGAAGGAAGGAAGGAAGGAAGGAAGGAAGGAAGGAAGGAAGGAAAAGGAAGGAAGGAAGGAAGGAAGGAAGGAAGGAAGGAAGGAAGGAAGGAAGGAAGGAGGAAGGAAGGAAGGAAGGAAGGAAGGAAGGAAGGAAGGAAGGAAGGAAGGAAGGAAGGAAGGAAGGAAGGAAGGAAGGAAGGAAGGAAGGAAGGAAGGAAGGAAGGAAGGAAGGAAGGAAGGAAGGAAGGAAGGAAGGAAGGAAGGAAGGAAGGAAGGAAGGAAGGAAAAGGAAGGAAGGAAGGAAAGGAAGGAAAGGAAGGAAGGAAAGGAAGGAAGGAAGGAAAGGAAAGGAAGGAAAGGAAAGGAAGGAAGGAAAGGAAGGAAGGAAGGAAGGAAGGAAGGAAGGAAGGGAAGGAAGGAAGGAAGGAAGGAAAGGAAGGAAGGAA
>JAJIBD010008400.1:0-47324 GCA_021461705.1 Cryptotis parvus | reverse complement strand
GGCAGAGCCTCACAACAAGCCAGATGACCCCCTCCACTCCATGGGCGCTGCCATTTTCCACATCTGGACTTCCCTCTCGTCAGAACTCCACCCAGCCGACCAGCCCATCACAGCCCGGATCATCAATACCCATCCTGCAGCAGTTTTTTCCTCAATCCGGCCCAGGTATGCTGGTCCAGAGACTCTCAGACATGGGGCAGAGCTGTTCCTTGCTCTCCCTATGCCCAGCCGTTCATGAGGCAGTCGGGAGGCATCGCGGGTTCCAGCCCTGGCCCACCACCCGGCAGAGCCTCACAACAAGCCAGATGACCCCCCCTCCACTCCATGGGCGCTGCCATTTTCCACATCTGGACTTCCCTCTCGTCAGAACTCCACCCAGCCGACCAGCCCATCACAGCCCGGATCATCAATACCCATCCTGCAGCAGTTTTTCTCTCAATCCGGCCCAGGTATGCTGGTCCAGACTCTCAGACATGGGGCAGAGCTGTTCCTTGCTCTCCCTATGCCCAGCCGTTCATGAGGCAGTTGGGAGGCATGGCGGTTCTAGCCCTGGCCCACCACCCGGCAGAGCCTCACAACAAGCCAGACAACCCCCCCCCCCCTCCACGGGCACCGCCATTTTCCACATTTGGACTTCCCTCTCGTCATAACTCCACCCAGCCGACCAGCCCATCACAGCCCGGCTCATGCGGCGCTTGCGCCTTGGTTCATCAATAGATGCTTTATTTGGAAATGTTTCAAAAGAGTATGCCTCCCGCACGGCAAGCCTGGCAAGCTGCTCGTGTTGTACTTGATATGCCAAATACCAGTTACAATTATATTAGGTCATTTCCATGACCTAATATAATGGTTTGAGGCTCTTCATGTTCCTGTAGCAAGCCGATGCCTTTGGCTCTACTGGCATGAGACAGGACATATGGAGATATTACTGGTGCCCGCTCTAGCAAAAAAGATGATGAACGGGAAGATCGTGATTGTGATCTGTCTCTCTAAGGCAGATCCAGATAATATTTTGCCATCTTTGGCTGGTCAGGAAGGCTGAATTTTCAAACTGTCACATATTCTCTTGTTTGTTTCTCATCTCACCCTTTTGCCAGCTTGGCTCCTAACTGTCTCCTTCCAATCATCTGCATCTCATATGCTAAATATGTGAAATGCCTTTGTAACAGTGTAAAAACTATGTACCCCTACCTGTTATTTGTGTTGTTGTTTGATGCTGTTGGTATATATAAAACTTGGGGTCATTGTGTAAGCTGTCAACTGCCAAAATGAACACACTGTCCCTCCAGCTGGAGAATATTAAAAATTAATAAATACACGTCTGTGAAGTCTCATCTCTGAGTCCCTGACTGACAGAGATCTCTAATCAACATCACAACAACAATGGCATGTGTGTGGTTGAGTGAGTGTGCGTGCGGTGTGTGTGTGTGTGTGTTACTCAGGTCAGGTGTAAGAAATGAGGTGATCATGTCTTTTACTGTAAGTAACTTGGCTAGAACTAGAAAGTGTCATATTAAGAGAAATAAGTCAGAGAAGAACAAATAGCAGATGATGTGTGGTATATAGAGAAAGATCAAGGGAAATGGACAGTACTCAAAGAAAATAAACCCTTGTGGGTTTTGACAACGAACTGAGAATGCAAGTGGAGAGGGAGGAGGGGGCTAGGGGCTGGGGGAAATGGAAAACAAGATATGACACAAGGACATTGGTGGAGGCAGAGGACAGCAGGACCAACACCAAAAAGCATTCATATTAACATGATTGCTACCATGTTTTCTCAATAACAATAGAAGGTGTATTTTTTTTCAAAAGATTGTGTGTGTGTGCTTTACAAAGCAGAGTGAGTCTGAGTTACCTTTTATGCTTACCTGCTTGCTTCACCCCCAACACCCCAACATCCCTCTCAAGTAAGGTCAGGATTAGGTGCTGCTTCAGTCAACTTTTGTATTGTGATGTAGACACAATGCTTCTCTAAACACAAACACTACTTCCTGTCACCCTTCAGGTCATTTTGCAGGGCTTACTCCTGGCTCTACACTCAGGAATTGCTCTTGGTGATGCTCAGAGGGACCATATGGGATTCCAGAGATAAAAACCCCAGCCAGTTTCATTCAAGGCAACCCTATACCTATCTACTGTACTATCTTTCCAGCCTTAGTCACCCTTCAGTTTAGATGGAACCATGTAGCTACACACCTGAGCTCCAGCTAAGGGAATAGGATAAATATGTCTGTCATCTCCAGAGATAGTCCTGATATGTCCTACAAGCCAGCTACAGATCTGTCTTATCTGAGGCTCATCTGAGAGGATAACACCAAGGCCTGAATGAACAATTAGATAAAAGTAGCCTTGTCCTTCTATGATCCCAAGCAACAGATGCCTCACCTACTAGTCCCAAGCAACCCGCTATCCTAAATTATATGAAGTTTAAGCCTTTACTATGTTAAGCCACAGAGCTCATATTGTTAGCGGCCCCATTAACATACAAAGTGCTTATTATCACTAAAAACATGATGAAAAAGAACTTTACTTTCTAAAATCTCTAAGATGACACACTTGGCTCCATTGTTCCTTCCAACATGCTCTTTGATCTGCTCAGAAAATATGCTATACACTATATATTCTTTCCCAACTGCTCTCTAATACATTCTCGTTCTAGATTTTCTCCATACTTCTCAGCCTCAAGCCTTGGCAGGCCTCCTCTGACCAGTCTTTCACACTGACAATGCTATGCAGAAACTGGATGGAAATAAGCAGGGTGGGATTAGAAGAGAACCTTCTAATTCTAATCCTGAAAATTCCTGAGCTTGGGTCCAGGACATGCTCCCGCCCCGCCATAGAGAAGAGAATCCTTCCAACTTTGCCACTCCTCCCCAATTCCTTTACTTCACTATCTTTTTTGTTCTTTTTTTTTTGTGAGGGGGAAGCAAAATAGCTTTGCTTGAAACTCATTTAGAAAGATGTGGGGAGAGAGAGATAGGAAGAAGTGGCTTCCCCAGGGTGGAAATGGGCAAAGGGACAATGACTCAAGGCAGTGAGATGTGTGTCCAAGGAAAGGGGGGCTTGAAGAACAAGCCCCCTTTGCTTTGCTATCTTTCATGTCTTAAACCCCATTGCAAAGTGTTCACCCATCCCCCTAGTGAAATGATGTATAAAAAGAGGTTTTCCACCTTTTCCAGGGTTTCCTACTTAAGGATACTCCATGCTCCAGCTTCCTACCCTTTGATGCTGGTTTTGGGGGTCCCTGAGTGACTTATGTGAAGTGGGAGGAGAGGCAGAAGCCTTAAGAAAGAAATCTGCCATCTTCTCTCCATCCACCTCTGCTGGTCAGCAAAGGGCTGGGGAAATCTAGGAGGGATGAGTCTATGGTGAGCCTTTCTGCTTGCAGGAAAGTCAGTCCTAGACCTTACCTAGGCCTTCAGAACTGTTGTCTTTCCACTCTTTTCTATGTCAGACCATCAACCATCCAGGGGACCACGGGGCAGAGCCCTGGGTGTAGACAAGCCTGTCACCTGTCTGCCACCTGCTGACGCAACTGGGCACCGCAGCCACACCACCGCAACACCTCAAGTGGCAGTATAACATATGAAAAAAATGGTGATGTTGCTATCTTAAAAATTAGTTCAAATTTTATTCAATGCATTTAATATTTTGCAATAGCAATGAAATAGATCATCGTATTAAAAATTTATACCTGTAAGTTAAGTCACTCCGAAAAGTTATTTTTCAGTACCTATAGTACTAGAATCAAGCAAACCCTACAGCTTCATCATCAGCATGGAAACAAATGGTACAAATTATTTTACCTACTTTATCACTATTATAAGACTTTCCTGCTGTTGGAATTCTTGTGTAGAAGGTCCTTGAAAACCCCAAAGTACAATAAAAGCTTATAGAAGAAAGAAAAGAAATACAAGAATTAGCAGTGTGCCTTTCTTGAAGCTCTGATGGGAGATATCCTTCTAATTTTGAGACTGATCATACATGGACACACACACACACACACACACACACAACTCTATGATTAAAATATATACTAACCCTTTATCCAGAGGATACTCTTCACAGCTTGGTCTTATAATCAGTAGTTCGAGAATACAATTTTTTTCTTATAAACTTTATCAGGATGGTGGACTCGGTCGGAAGTTGCTCTCATGGTCCATGGAATGCAGGGGGTTCAACAGGGAAAGCTGATTTCTGCTCTGCCGGGTGTACCTGTGTCTCCCTTGCATTAACATACGCCTCAGAGACCTGGGCCCTATGAAAGCAGGATGAGAATGCTATTCGGGTCTCCCAGAAAGGAATCGAAAGAACTATGCTTGGAATATCACGCCTCACTCAAGTGGGAGAAGGAATCCGGAGTTCTGACCTCCACCGCTATTCCAGAATCAGGGACGCTGTCTCGCTTGCCAAGGCATCGAAAAATCAGATGGGCTGGACATGTAATACGATTTGGAGACAACCGCTAGACTAGAGCCATTACCGACTGGATCCCACGGGATGTCAAAAGATCACGTGGCCACCCACCTACAAGATGGTCAGACTTCCTTGTCAATACCCTGAAGGAACGGTTTGAGGCTCTTCATATTCCTGAATCAACCAGATGCCATTGGGCTACATTGGCACGTGATAGGTTCCAATGGAAATGTTACTGGCGCCCGCTTGAGCAAATCGATGAATAACGGGATTCAAGTGATCAAGACTTTATCAGATTGAACAAGAAAGAGGAAATAAATGTGGGCTACTCCAGAGTGGAAAGAGAGTCTCAGCACATATTCCAGGGTTAAAGTATGCAGATATGGAAGCAAACATCTCAGGAGGAAGATGGTCAGCCACAGGCCTTGGCAGCAACACAAGGACCCAGGCAGCAAATGCGCATTTCCTTTACTCAAGTTGGCTTTTACAAGGTTCCCCCTAGTTTGCCCTAGCTGAGGCTTTCTACCTAGGGTAGGGTCCTTTGCTGGGCAGTTGCCAAAAAAGGGTAGAGTTGGGAGCATGATTTTGAGTATTCCTTTCCTGGCCTCGGTTCCTGGTGGGGCATCTCTCAAAAGGATTCAACCTTCTTTGGGTCTGTGTTGGTACCAGGTGAAGGTCTTATCAGGCCTTAGTTCCTTCGTAAGGTGGAACTAGTTGGGTTCTGACAGCTTTAGAGCTACGTGGTTTTATTACGTCCCAGAAATGTATGGAGGGTGGGGGTATTCCTCTATGGACTTGCCTGCTTCACCTTCTCTTCTTTTTTCTCAAATCAATTCCTAGTGAATTTGCTCAAATAAGATTTCTAGTGAATTTGGACATCTCAACCTCTGCTTTCCATCTTGGCTTCGGGAGAACAAGAACTTGAGTGCACTTAAACAACAGCTGCTCACTTCTTCTCACCTTGTGCACGGTATACAACTCCGTTTAAACACTGATCTTTTATTGCAACTATTTGCTGTTCATGTTTCTAAAGACAATTCCTTTGGGATCCATGAGTCCCAAGGTTGAACTGCAGGGTTCGAAGCTCAAAACGCATGCTTCACTTGTATCACTTGTCTTTCCATTGTTCATTGATTTGCTCCAGCTGGCGCCAGTAACGTCTCCATTTGTCCCTGTTCACTTGCTAGTATAGCCCAAGGGCTCTGCTCACTCCAGGAACACGAAGAGCCTCAAACCATTCCTTCAGGTCATGGGAACGAGGTCTATTATTATTACTGGTTTTGGCATATCAAATACTACATGGATGATTATCATATATGACCTCCATTGCGCAACTTAATCTTTTGAGGCTAAAAATAAAAATTAGAAAGGTTGGTAACAGATATCATTATGTATTGGTAATATGTTATTATTCTATTCCAGAAGCTCTTCTCATCTTTTTTCAGTCCAGCTTATCTTAAAGCTTCAAACACCTTTCCCCCAAGCTACTCCAAGCTAATATTCCGTCCAACAGAAGCACCAGGTAAGCTACATAATGTTTATAAAATCATAGGCGCCCTACTTAAAAAAGTTGACCATAACGTCAATAACAGGTTAGGCCCAACAGAGCCAAGAAATTGCATCTTCGCTATCTGACATGTTGCGGAGACTTGCCTCGGCAACCCCAAGCGACTTTTTGAGGGGCTTCTGCAAACTGGCCAATGCAACTGCAAAGGCCTCCAGACCACCATATTGGTAGCGCCAACCCGATGATGCTTCATTGACGTCCCCAGTGGCTTCTCTTTAGACTCTTCCTCTACCCCTCTCCTCCGGGCTCCCTAGAAGGTCCAGGACCATGAGGAATTCCCAAATTGGGAGCAGGCTGCTCTCACAGCGACCATCCCACACCCCCGCGACCACTTAAAAGCCGACGTAACGGTAGTGACTGAAGCCGAGGGCGAACAACCTCCAGGGAGGCCGAGGGGCCGCTGGGAACGAGGTCAATGGGAGACGGGCGCGACCTTGGGGCATCTCCGGGGCGGACCGCGCGGCGGGTACCCGGGCTCGACCCCGCGGAGCCGCGCGAGCCTGGTCCGAGCCCCGCCCCCGGCCAGCCCCGCCGCCGCCGCGGCCGCCGAGCCCCGGAAGCGGGCGGGGATTTCCTGTCCGCCCCCGCCCCGCCCCGCCGGGCCGCCGTCTCCGCCCGCCGCTGGCTCCCGCGGCCGCCGGCTCCGACGCAGCGACAGGCGGAGGGGGAGGGGCGGGCAGCGCCCCCGAGGGAGGCACCCGGCTGCCGGCCAGGCCGACCTGGGTGAGTGGGGGCCGCGCCGGGCGCGGTGGCGAGCGGAGAAAGGGGCGCTGACATCCCGGGGGGGGGGGCGGCGGGGGGCGGCCCGGCTGCTCCTGGGTGTGGGGGAGGAGGATGGACGCGGCCTCCCGGAGCGCTGTCTTCCCCGAACCGCGGCCCAGTGACAGCCTGTCCCCGCCCTGCCCCTCCCCTGGCCGCGCTCCCCGACGTGCTGTCACTCGCGCGCACGGTGGCCCGGGGCGCCTTTCTCGGTACCTGCGCGCACCCTGTCGCGGGAAACCTGTTTTCTGACCTCACTTCCCCGGCTCCAGCTCTGCCTCCCTCGTGTTCTGATATTTTTTCTTTTCTTTTTCTTTTTTTTCTCTCTTTTTTTTTCAATTGAAATCTGAGCCTGTCCGGGGCACTGTGACAAGAAGCAACCTTACTCCTGCACACGCCCCTCCCGAGGCTGGGCCGTGGTGCTGTTGAAAGCCACCGACCCTGTGTCCTTGGGCCACCCGTGTCGGTAAAATGGCCTTTGTGCGCCCTATAGCAGTCCTGCAAAAACTTCCTACTGCGGGTGCCTGAGTGCCCCCTCTCCGCAAACCCCCCACCCTGATCTGGGGAAAGTAGAAAACCCCTAGAACCCTCCTGTCAATAAGTCACTGATCGCCCCTGGTGCCGGGAGAAACGGTCAGGAGCTGGTCCTGGGACAGGCACATCTTAGAGGCTGAGCCAAGTGCGGGCCGTGTGTGCTGAGCGTGTTGGCAGCACTTTGCACAGTAGTTTTGGAGAGGCTGACGCTTGGCCCAGCGTTCTGCACGGAGAATTTGCTGGAGGAGATGAAGAAATAGGTTTGAATTAGGTGCCCAGAGACGCCCCCCAGAGATTTGTGAAAGGACCTGGACAGCCAGGAAGAGCTCCTGTGAAGAAAGGGGAACCTTGCCTTTAAAGTGAAAGAATCCTGGGACAAATCCAGGGATTGGCATTGGCGGGGAAAGCGAAATGGAAGCCCCACAGGAGTTGTCCCTGCTGGTGAGAAGTCTCCGTGAAGAAACCTCCCAACCTGGAGCTCAGTCCAGGGTGACTCCCATGAGATGTCTTTGCACTTCTGGACATGAAAGAGGAAATTGTTTCCGTCCTGCGCTTTGGGCTTAGGGTTTCAGCCACCTCTTTTGTCAAAGACAAAAGTGCAAAAAAATAAATAGTTTGACATCTGTCATTGGTATCTTGGATTTAGGATTTGAGGTTAGCCAGTATAGTTACCAAGGTGCACAAATGCTTTGGAAGTCGCTCGTTGCCTCCCTGGTTGCTTCGGTTGTTGAGTCAAATCACAAGTGTAAGATGGCGCTAAACATGAAAATACTCTGAGTGGACTCAAAACTTCTCCATCTCAAGGCCTCCATAGTTAGGACCTTTCATGCTTTTAAGATGTCCAGAAAAGAACCACTCACAACCTGATCCTGTGTAGTGCGGGATTATGGTTAAGGACTTAAAAAATCTCTAATCTAAGTGCTGGAGAAATAGTAGAGGTTGCTTGCTTTGAACATGCCCCAGCTAGGTTCAATCAATCCCCAGTCCTGCATATGATCCCGAGAGCCACCAGGAGTGTTCTAGAATATAGAGCCAAGGCTAAGCTCCGAGCACCGCCGAGTGTAGCCTAACATATCCCAAACTCCTCCAACCCAAAAATCTAACCCGAATCTCTTCTGAATGGAATATCTACGGGAGCTAGGAAACCAGCTCTCTTGATTGATTCAGCAGTAGTTTATCAGCCTTCTCTAGATGAGAGAAAATTAAGTCCATTTTTTTGTAGCTTTGTCCTAGGGGTTGTTTTCCTCATTCCTTTCTTCACTTTGGCTTCTTGCAATAAATGCTCTCTGGTTTCCCTTGCCCTTTCAAATGAATTTTATTTTAACTAAGATCTGGCTGATTCTTTCCTGTGTGTGTCTCAACTCACCCTATTAGCAGCAAATCCTTTACTTCTGTGTTTGGCCCAGTTCCTTCTGTGCTTTTTCACACTCCCCAGATAGGCACCAGCTTCTCAATGACCCAACGGTTTCTCTTATCTGCTATAGTTACACCGGTCTTCCAGTGCTTCCCAGGTTGTTGGTCTTTCTACCATATTCATACCAAAATCTTTTTCTACATTAGTGTGATAGGTCACCCCTCTCTTTTGTTAAGGCCCATTTCAAGAGAGCCACCACTGGGGATCAGGAGCATGAGAGAGATATGTGCTCATCACACACGTATGCCTTTGGTTTGAACATCTTCCTTGAGAAACCAATTGATTCCACACTCATTGATAAGAATGGTAGTTGTACCTTAGCTATGGTTACCTCCATTTTTGTTTAGTGTTCATCTGTATCCTTTCCTGCATGTGTCCACATTGCTTTGCAATGTTTTCTGGTTGAAACTCAATGATTAACTTTTTGATTTTTGTATTTTTTCTCCAATGTGAGAAACTCAGGGCATCACACATGCAAAACATAGACCGTACCACTGAGCCACTTGCTCAATCTCCTGGCCCGGCTTTTTTTTTTTTTAAATGAAGTTCTTCCCACATTTAGGGTATTCTGTTTTTATTGTAATGTCCCAATAATAACTACTCATGACTTTGCTGGGTAACACCAGATAATTTTTTAACTTTTCCAAAAACCATGGCTGAGGCTCAGTTGATTGAAGTCCATCAGGCATTTAAGTCCATCTTTCATCAAGCTGCTCATAATTCGTTTCACCCTGTATCCCTGACGCTATTCCTCCGTCATTGTCTTAGGAATGTCACCCCTTTTCTAGTTTCATGGTCACAGCTAATAGCAATTTTCTTCCAGGTTACCATTGGCTTTGTAGCAGAAATGCTTTCAGAACAGACAGTGGCTCTGGGCACAGGGTGGGAGTCAATGAATGTCCAGCTGGATGGAACAGAGCCCCAGATGGAGAGGAGAAGCCAGGAAGAGGTGCCATGGAGAGCAGTGCCACGGCCACTGGAGCACTTGTGCTGTGACCTTGAAGACGAGTCACAGTCTCTTCAAGAGAAAGGTGAGCGTCTGTAAGGTGGAGGGTGATCGTGTAAAGTAGTCGCCTACTTCTGTGTAAAATGCAGTTAAGAATTCCCAGACGCTATGGCCTCGACAACATAACCAATATCAGGAGCTGTTCTATTCTTCTGGGTTCTCATCATAAGTAGACATGGAAGTCCTGGATGCTTCATGCCATGGAACTACATGTCTTCTAGTTACTACATAATCACACTTTGTGCACACCCCAAGTGCGTGGCTAGTGACACCAATGTAGAAAACAAGGAAGGTGGATAGAAGCACTGTAAACTATACTGGACTGCCTGGAAGTTACTAGGCGAAATTCAAACCGCAGCAAATCTGGTGGAGGTGGATAACATTAATGCTGGACTGAAAACCGCACGGTACCTTAAAGAATAGTCTCTCCTATTGCATCTACACATCGAATTTCTATATAGGCACATATAAGGGAAGATGTGACCCTAAGCTTCCCTACACTGAGATTCAGGTTTTCTTAGGAACAGCTGATGATGGATCTCTGATGGCTCCTCTCTCCCTTCTGCAGCCCAGTCAGCTCCCTGGGTTCCGGCTGTTCCCCAGGAGGGGGACTGGAGACTGGGGAAATGGCAGCTGCACTTCTTGCAGCCGGATCACAGGTGGGCTATGTCCTTCCCTTGGTCTCTCCTAGGCTTTCCTCATGCTGCTTAGCGTCCTCCTGTTGATTTGCTATTTCACATGATCATAAGAACTGAGCATCTTAAACATGAACAGATTCTTCCCTTTCCAAGAGGCATATAGTAATTGGAGGAGGTGAAGAGGGGAGAGAGCTCCGTAGCAGTACACAGGAGGCCCAGGGGCAACTCCTGACAATTCTCAGCCCATGGGCCAGCTGTGCAAGGGCCCAAAGATGAGTGCTGGGGTTGTCCAGCACGTAGCCTGTGTGGATTGAGGGAGTCATTGACGCTGGCCATCACCACGAGGTCTGCTGCATCCGGCAGGTGCTGTGTATCACCTCGCCACCCCTCAGGAGTTGCAGATCCAAAGAAGAGGCATCACAGTAGGGGAATTTGGGGAGATTTTGAATTTTTTTAATGTATCGCTGTATGATTAACAGGGAATTTTTTGGAGATTAGAATTTTTTTAATGGATGGCTGTACTATTCACAGGGGAATTTTAGGAATAATTCTTTAATGTCCTTTGAGAAATCTGGAATGATGGACTGGGGAGATATTACAGTGGATGGGGAATTTGCCTGCGTGCAGCTGGCCCAAGTTTGCTCCTGGCACCCTATATGGTCCTCCAAGCCCCATCAGGAGTGATCCCTGAGTACAGAGCCAGGAGTAACCCCAAAGCTCCCTTAGTTTACATGTGGCCTACAAATCAAACCCAAAAAGGAATAATAATTAAAGAAATCTGGAAAAAATTAGGAAATTAAGACATGGAAGAAACTTGGAGGAAAAGCATAAAATAAACAATTGGATAAATGATGAGTAGTTCTGAAAAAAATGATAGAAGCGGGCAGAGCTAAAGAGAGAAAATGGGCTTCCATTCAGAAGGCAGTGGGAAAGCCCTGGAAAGATAGTAACAGTGGTGATGCTCGCTCTGCCCCAGAGTAGCTCAGTATTGCTATCCATAGTCCTGAAACTCACTCATCTCTGTTTCATAGATAAGAAAATTGTAACAAAGAAAAAATTAAGCCATATTGCTAATAAATGGCTCCAGGATCTAGGCTTCTGGCCACTTTAGTGTGCTATCTCAAAATATATATACACATGTATGTATAAGATATATATATATATATATATATGGCTGTGGCATGGTGTGGAATGGAGAAGAAAACAGCAAAAGGATGTTTCATTTGTATAATTTTGTGCTGATACAAAGGGAAAGTCAGTTGGAAAGAGGGGAAGCTAGTATACATTTCTGCAATAAAAAAAAGAGTAGGAAAAGGAATAAGGCACAGGAAAGACTAGGCAGCAGATGTGTAGTTGTGTAAAGCAGTTCGTGAGTGTGATGTCTCTCTCTGTCATTTCCTGTTCCCACTTGGGAAACTTCTGTGGAGACATATCTTTGCTCGCTCACTGACCAGTACTTTTTCTCCTCCGCTCCCCTGTACTTCATCTGAACTGTGCCCCATCTCAACACTTCTTACTCTAGAATTTTTTTAAATTTTCGGGTCACACCCTGCGATGCTCAGGGGTTATTCCTATCTCTGCACTCAGGAATTACTCCTGGCTGGCCATGCTCAGGTGACAATATAAGATGCCGGGATCAAACCCAGGTCAGCCATCTGCAAGGCAAATGCTCTCCCTGCTTGCTGTGCTATCATTCCAGCCCCTAGATATTTTTTTTTAATCTTGTCTCATGTACTACCTACATCAATCTTATGCTAAGCTCATATTTTCTCTTTTAAACTGTAACTGCTGACAGACTGTTCATCTTGTTTCAGGGCCTGGTAACAATCAAGGATGTCTCATTGTGCTTCTCTCAGGAAGAGTGGCGAAGTCTGGACCCTTCTCAGACCGACTTTTACGGAGAATATGTCATGCAGGAAAACTGTGGGATCGTGGTCTCACTAAGTAAGCGTGACTTCCCCAGTCACTGGAAGTTGCATGCTGGGCTGATAGACAGCTCCAGGGATAGTGGCTGTCTAGGGTTCTTTTGCTGGCAAAAATCTCCATAGGGGGCTGGAGAGATAGTATGGAAAGTAAGGCGCTTGTGCTGAGTGCACTGAGCCTGGGTTTGGACCCCAGTACCCTGAATAGCCCCTCAGCCTCACCAGTAGTCACCCCCTGAGCACAAAGCCAGGAATAAGTCCTGAGCACTACCAGAACTTACCAAAAAATGAAATTTGAAAGCAAAAATACCAGGATGACACCAAATAAAGTACACTAGGATTAAGCCAGAGAAATAGATGTGAGGTGTGAGTTATGAAAACAACAACTACATCATGGAGAAGAGAACTTTATTCTATTCTTGGTTGAGAATTGGAAAGTTCTTCCAAAGCAGAGAGAAGGACATAAGAGATGAAACCAAGTTCTTGGAAACTTAGATGCTATCTAGGGGGAAATGTGGTCCTGGGAATGTAGGGGTGGGAAAGCCTTAGTCTGTCAACTTAAATGATGTTATGACCAGAAAGAACAATTGGACTGCAGGTATTTGAAATCTGAGTAGAGATAAAATATGATTTTCTAAAAGGAGAAAAAGGAATATAACAAAAATGAAGCAGTTGGGAACTTAGAGAAATGAGACCTGCATCTGGTCTTCTTTTCTTCAGAGTTCCAAGGAATAATCTAGAACACATTTTATTTTTTTCCTTCCCCAGAAATACAGATTTACAGTTGAACTTCTTTACATTTCTCCCCCGCCCTCCCCCTCCCCGGCAGGGGTTCCCAATTCCCAAACTGGACATGCTCTCTCAGCTAGACGGAGGAGAAGAACAGTGGGTCCCTGACCCTCAGGACTTGGAGGAAAGGGACATCCTGAGGGTGACATACACAGGTAAGGACGAGACTTAGCTACTGCCTTTACTCTGCTTGGCATGTCGCACTGCAAAACCTCTAATCCTTCCTCTGTCTGTGAGAGCTCTAGAGCCGGAAACTATAGAGATTTCAAAAAGTCAGACAGAATAATAATGGGTTAGTTGATAGGTGTGGAACCAGACTTCATGGATTGGAGCCAGGGACCCAACCCATAAGACTCTGGGGGGAGAAACAAACCGATCTTTGGTTTCTCCTCTCTAAATTGTTGTCAATTTAAATATGCTATTGTAGAACAGTTCCAGGGACATAATAAGCACTTCCTGAAGGTTAACTGTTATGGTAGTGGTGATGCTCAGCCTCCTCCTACCCACTACAGAAAGACCTTCCAGAAAACCCACCCAGTGGTGACTGCAGCACACGCCGTAGCTCTCCATCTGTGCTTGGGCGGGGAATAGAGATTTAGCATTGTAAAATATAATGGCGGTAAATAAATTATAATAATTACTAACAACAGTATAAGCCATTTAATAAGTGCTTGCTTACTATGTACCAGCACTGTGCTCATAAAAGTTAATGTTTCAATCATTCTGATTTTACGTAAATAAAAACCAAGCCTTGCAGAAGTTTAAGGGGAAAGCTGGTTTAAAGTAGGGTGATCCGCCTCCTAGGCCTAGAGTTTTAATGTCTAACCTTTTTGTCCAATGTTCTCTGGACCCTTCTGGAGTGAGACTCGGCCCTAGCAGGCACCAGATAACCGCTCCTTTGACTTGTGTCTATGGTATTCTTGTGTGACTTGCTTCTTGGGGTTGGTGTTTCCCCTTTAGGAAATGGAAGCGAACATGAGGGGGGACACCCCTGAACTAGAAGCTGAACATCCCAGAATGTTGTCTAGTGTGTCCGAAGATACTGTTCTCTGGAGCCCAGAGCAGGCTGAGAGCTGGGGTCCCATGCCCAGAAGCTCCAGAGGGCCACTCTTGGGCCCTCCTTTCCTTCAGGAAGATAGTTTCTCAAACCTTCTGTGTAGCACAGAGATGGATTCCCTGCTGAGGCCGCACACGTGCCCCCAGTGTGGAAAGCAGTTTGTGTGGGGCTCCCACCTTGCCAGGCACCAGCAGACACACACAGGGGAGAGGCCCTACAGCTGCCTCAAATGTGAGAAGAGCCGGGCGAAGACATCACCTGATTCGGCACCAGAAAACCCACCTGCATGACAAGCCCAGCCGGTGCTCAGAATGTGGCAAGAATTTCCGCTGCAACTCCCATCTGGCCAGCCACCAGAGAGTGCATGCTGAAGGGAAATCCTGCAAGGGCCCCGAGGGTGAAGAGAACCCTGGGGCTCGGAAGCGGCAGCGGCACCCCCAGTGCCAAAGTGCCACGTGTGCACCGAGTGCGGGAAGAGCTTTGGCCGGCGGCACCACCTGGTGAGACACTGGCTGACCCATACCGGGAGAAGCCCTTCCAGTGCCCGCGCTGTGAAAAGAGCTTCGCCGCAAACATCACCTGGACAGGCACCTGCTGACCCACCAGGGACAAAGTCCTCGAAGCAGCTGGGACAGAGGGACATCTGCCTTTTGAAGTCCCTTTTCTGCTGCTTGTTGTCACATCTGTCAGCTGGTGCTACCAGGAGCCTCTGACTGAGCTGCCAGTCTCAGCACACCAGTGGCCAGCAGTGTCGTGAACGCTGGCCCCATCCTAGAAAAGATGAGGTCCCAGCACTGGCGAGTGCGTTTCTCACCACTTCTGTGAGATACCACGCACAATAGAGTTCCTCAGGCAAACTTTTGGGAAACAATGCATACTTCATGGGCTTATAGTGAGCCCCACGCAGTCTTCACGAGGGATGCAGAGATAGTAGCCCCTGGCCTAGGTCTGTTTTGATTGGCTGGAGCCTTCGCAATACCAGTTGTTAAATATTTGGGTATCACCCTTGTGTACTGTTATATTCCCTGTTTCTAAGGAGAGATAAAAATACCATGTTCGATATGTTAAAGGCTCTAAACGCTTACACAGTAAAGCACATTGCTAAGCCTTTTATGCAGTGTTTCCTAAACTCGCTTGCCTCAGGAGCCCTTTCTCACATCCTACAGAACTGGTGACTCTGTGAAGCACTGTGGTGAATACGGGGTTGGAGAGCAGTGAGGAACTGGGAGAGAGATAATGACGCGGCGCCCGGCACCCAGAGAAACTCCCCCTGCCCGTTTTTGTAATTCAGATGAAAACTATAGGGGCAGGCCTCATTCCTGAGTGGGTGCATCATAGTTATCCCGGTTGTCTGAATACATCGACACCTTTCACCCCCACCTGCTGCAAAGTAGAAACAATAACCATTTTGCCTATTCATACTCCCTTCATCCGGCACATACATATCTCCAGCTAAAAGATCATGCTACAAAACTAAGAGATATACTTTATACATGCATAATGATAAGTAACAAGCCCACACAGAAGGTAAAACTTCATACCTTTGAACAGACCCATCTGTCACCTGTGTCTTTGTGTCTATGTGTTTCTGTGTGCAGGGTCTTTGAAGAGAGCATGCAAAGTGAAACTGTGAAAGCTAGATTTTCTAGGGATGAGGGTTGTGGGGATTGTGTTGGGGCTTTTTGTTTGTTTTGTTCCGAAATAGAAAATGAGCTGAGAGATTAAGGGACCCCGAGTTGGGCACATTTAAGTGATGGATTAAGCTGTGGAAGTTAAGGTATCAAAGTTTCTCAGTGTATAAATGTAACATAAACACACACACAGTTGTCCAGGTGAACCTCTGGACACAGATACACAGATTCTTTTTGCCTGGGAGGAGAAAGAAATGTCTTCAAGTGACCTGATTCTTGTTAATTACAGCAAGGTTCATTCATATAAAAGCTTTGAGCTAAGTGAGATTTTTGGTCTTATTATAAATGCGAGGAAATCAAGACAGGAATCTCAGTGCTTACAAGTGGTCCTCACTTTTGTTTGACCTTCAAGGTGGTAGGGTTTTTTTGAGGGTGGCATTGTTACAGAAGTCGGACTTTTGTAGAAGTGTCTGTGGTTTAGCTTTTCAGCTGATATAAGGGAATCGCTTTCTAGTTGGATTCCTCCCAGCCTGGGAAGGTGTCCACATGAAGAGTCTTAACTCCAGAACTTGCATCAGTGTTCCAGCATCTGTTGGTAAATTAATTGGTCATAGTTGTTTCTCTTGATTTGTTAATACCAGTCTTATAATTTAAAAATTACATTTAAGAGCAGTTGGGGCTAGGGAGGAAGAGAGGCAAGAGGATGAAAATGAGCTGTTTTTCTACTTAAATTCAGCCCTTTTTCCCCCCCTTTACACACTTCTCAACTACAACTGGGGAAATTTACAAGAGAGGCAAAAAAGGAAGTGAGTTGCACCAATCCAGTGTAGTAACCATCCTGTTTTCTTTGACAAAAACTAGGTGAATCACAGTTCATCTGAGTCCAGGATCCAAATGGAGCTGAAAATATGGTCATTTGCTGATAGAGCTTTGTAGTAAGTGTGAATTCAACAACTCAACTCCCACCTTCCTCCTGCTGTTCAAGGCAGCCTTCTGCTTTGCCTGAAATGCTCTTCTCTTTATTCCAATGACTAGAACAAAATGATCAGCCCTTTGCAAGGCCCTGTCCAAGATCCTCAGCGATAGGAGATTTTTAGGCTCAGTGTTATCATGGAATCATAAAGTGTTGGCTTCCACTGGTAAGACCACGCCATTTCTTTTACCCTACCTCTATGCCTAGCTCATGAATGCAAATCAGCTTTGTGAAAACAATGATTTAGACTCACAGACCCTTTCAAGAATCTAATAAACATCAGAAATTCAGTTAGGAGAAAGATAAACATTAGCAATTCATCCAATGTTGCATACACACTAGCGGATTGTGTTCTCATCTGCGGATTCACTAAAGTAGGGTCAAAAAATGGAAACTCCAATGGTGTCATTGTATATTTTTTGTCAATAATTAAAAGTAATGATAGCTAAATATTTTAACAACAAATAGGCCCGAGGCAGTAGAGTCTACGGATAGTCTGGTCTTTAATGACGAAGAAGTTATGGCTTGCATTCTACTCTATTGTTGAAGGAAAGATAAGGTGTGCTAACCAATCTAGCTTCTCACAGACATGGTGGGAATGGTCTCTCCTTACTAGTATATCACTTTTTAAATCCCATTAACCTTTAGCCTTTGCTCTGTTTTAATAAGTGCAAGGACAGAGGTGAAGACCCACAGGGAAGGTACAATCACGGTACCCAACTAGAAGGTGGCATGGACCTTCTATAGAATGAGGCAACCCTTTCAGTCACGTCAGTGTTTCACTGTTTTCACTACCTCAGTCCAATGCCACTTCCCTTGGACAAGATTAAAATAAGAAATAGCCATCTGTGGGTGAACTTTAGTGTTGGGTGACTTCTCACAGGACCAGCCTCAAACGTCCCTCGTCCACCAACTTTCTTCTGCTACATGCCTACCCTATTTGCTTTAAAATGTTAAAGTCATTTTCCTGGGTAAAGTGGCAAATAGAGAAGCCCATGTTCAGTAGCCTGTTATCTTTTTTTCTTCTGTAGTGCCTAGACCCTTTTAAGGACTCAACTCAAAATCATTTTCACTGGCGTCCACCCTGTGAACTATTCCTAGGGCTATTTATATTGAAGCCTTAGTTAGCACTTTAAAAAATAAAGTACGTTCAAGGAGTTAAAGGGATGATGATTTGACAAAAAAAAAAAAATCCCTTTTCCCACCACTCCTGTAGTCCAGCCACCATCAAGGGCAGAGTGCGCCTTCATAAGATGGGGTCTCTTCTTGTCTGTAAACGTGGACAGCAGCTGAGAGGAAGAGAGATTGGACAGTGACAAGACAAATCTTCCATCAGACTTACAGATCCTGAACTGAAAAAAATTCCTTGTGTTTCTTGAAATGCTACGCCAGGCCTCAGAGCTCAGCTTTGAGATCTGAGATGGTCTTTGAACCTGCAGCAACACGTGTGACTTGGGAATTTACTTTAAAAAGGCAAATTCTCAGACCCCAGACCTAAGAAACTAATTCGTAACTTTTAAGAGTCTTTTCAGAATAACATTCTTTGGGAACCACTGCTATGAGATTCAAATTCCATTTCAGTCACGTTGCTTTATCTGCTTAGACTGGGCTCTCCCCATTCTAAGTAGAAGTTGTAATCAAGCCGTGGTGCCTATCAAAAATATTTACTTCTGCTTTGAAGATAATGTCTAGTTTAGTCTTGAAGAAGGAATGTCTTTCCAGCCTTAGCCTACACTCTGATTCCTCCCTCTGACATACTCACAAGGGCTGATGAAACCAATCTACAAACCTGCCATGCTGTGGAGGTCTCCATGTCCAGGTTAGAGTGGACCTCATCTCTTTGAGGAAGGCCATCAGCCCCTCTCCTCCAAGACCTAAGAGCTTGACTATCACTTTCTTCAACCCCTCAAGTTCGCTCCCTGTCCTGTAACTGGCTCCATTTTCCATTCTATACACCACTTTCAGTTGGCTGATAAGGCATTTTGTTTTGCCTCAGGAATATCACAGCTTCCCAAAGGTATTTGTTCTTCCCAGTCCCTAACTTTCTCTTTACACCAAGCTCCTAGCTGTTATCTGACTTAACTGGATGGCTTGTGAACTTCCTTTAGCGAACTTGATCCTTTGTATCCTTCTGGATCTGTAACGTGCTCTTTGTGCTCCTCCTCGATAAATAAAGCAATGTGACCAATACCGATTTCCTCAATCTACTCTTTTCTCCACTTTCTCTTTTCCTTTCCTGATAAAGCTGTTCTGGACAGCTCTGGAGAGTTTCTCAGCCATGTGCAAATACTGCTCCTTCCATATCAGCTGCCTTCTTGAAACAAAACTTCAAGTTGCCACAGTTTGGAACCACTCCTCTACTTCCCTCCAGATACCCCAAATTCCAGATGCGGCTTCACAGTCAAACCCAAACCTATAGGTGGGGCCAGCACAGCAACTGAGCAAGTTGGGCCTAGGGTGACGTCAGCAGGGTCATAGGCTCAAGTTTGGGATGACCTCAGTCTCAAGGTCACTCATATGTTTATCCTGCTCTTCAGATACTGAGGGTTGTGCCTGTGATTGGATCTTGAGGTGTTAGTGACTGAATCAATATTTTTTTCTTTTTGGGTCACACTGGCAATGCTCAGGGGTTACTCCTGGCTCTACACTCAGGAATTACTCCCGGCAATGCTCAGGGAACCATTTGAGATGCCGGGATCGAACCCCCGTCAGCCGTGTGCAAGGCAAACGCCCTACCTGCTGTACTATCGCTCTGGCCCCAAATCAGTCACTCTTTACACGTTCATAATAATTGGGGACTTGGCGGAACCAGAGGAAGCACACATAGATAGGGTTTGGGAGAAACCGCCTCACCAGATGGCTTCCACTTAGAGGAGGAGGAGAGAGGACAGGATAAGCGAGAGTGGGAGAAAACACAAGCTGACATGGAGGAAAAGTAAGTCATGGCCTCCTACCCTTATAACTTCTGGAGAACTGAGGAGGACTGAGCACAACACAAGACTCTGAACTGTTTCTCTTGGAGTTGCCTTAATAAAAGACCTTCCAGCCTAACGATGAGTGAACGATTCTCAGGCATCACGACAGCTTCTGAGCACAAATATTTTGTTGCCTGTTTCCTTTTCTTGTACTCACCGACCCATTTCCTCTCCCTGCCACCAGTAATTTGCAGTAATAACGTTTGACAAGTCTGGTCTTAACCCTCATCCTCTATCCCACCCCACCCCGCCCCTAAAACCCTACCCTTCTTCCCCAGGTCCAAAAAAGGGAACTCATGAGCAGGAGGAGAAACAGCTATTAATTCCAATGTCTGTTGCTATTCTCTGTCAGCTCAGGTGAGCTACTGAATCCTTACTTCCTTCTCTTACTTTCTTAGCAATACATTTCCTTGCCTCGTGGTAGCACTCCTAGATTTTCTGTTCCTCTCTTTCAAACCTTTCAGCTTTTCAAGTCTTTTTCCTGACATGGTATCCTATATTATTTCCGAACCCCCTGTCTTTCTGGCCTTATTTAGCACTAAGGTTTTGGCAGGAGTGCTGTGCAGCCCGACCACGTGTCACGTCAAAGATGGATAGCTTTGTCACATCGTTCTCACCAGTGGAGAAGGAAGAGCTGGAGAGACCACAGATAAATGGAGATGTGTTCTTGAACATTTACACAGGCACACCCAAGAGACGTCCCTGGGGAAAAATTCTAAATTTCTGAAATTTGCCTCATAGAATTGAATAGATGGTGAGACCCTGTTCAAGATCTATAACTGCTGTGAAGCAAGCACTGGATTTCCAGGGGGAAAAAAGTCCATTTCTAAATTGTGCATTTTCTAAACATTGGCTTTTTTCTTAAGATCTATCAAGAAGAATGCAATGAAGATGAAATGATGTATGTAAAAGTACAAATTTCTTTCCAAATGAAAAGGCTATAATTATGTGGAAACGCCCACCGTATTTTTGAAGCTGACAATTTATGATTCTGAAAACAAATATAAAAGATAGTCACATTTCAGTGTGTCTCCTACAATTCCTATCAATTCTGTTTACAATAAAGAACCACTTAGATATTTTTTGTGTATCCTTCAGCTTTCTTTATACAATTATAAAGAAGGTAGTACAGGTAACTCAATGTCTTTAGTTTTTCTTTCATCTGATGTGTTTTGGAAAAAATTGTCATAAAAGATACTGTATCTCCTACTGTATGGCTGGATACTATTTTTATTGTATTGGAACCATCACAGGTTAACCAATCCCCAAAAGATGTTTTCTTCTTTGTTACTTACTGCAGTACTACACTAAATATCATGGACACCAGTCATTTAAAAACATAAAACCTAAAGGTTCTGCTAAATCAAAAGATATTTGCATTTATAATTTTGAATGTGAGGAGCAAATAGGTACTTGTCTTGCATGCAACCAACCTGGATTCAATTCCAGGCACAATGATCCCTGAACACAGAGTCTAGAGTAAGCACAGAACACAACCAGGTCTGGCCCTAAAGCAAACAAAATTTTTTGAAAGCTAAATTCTCTCCCCACTGGCATTTCCCACAGCTCACTGTTAGCGAAAGTTTTCACATATTAGATTTTTTGCCCATCTGATTAAAAATGCAATCATATTGATGTCCATTTCTCTTATAAGGCTCACCCTTTTTATACTCAATTTATTTTTTTGTTGTCTTTAGAATTAGTATTTGATATGAGGACATCTAAGTTTCATTAAAACTCTGAAATTCAATGATTTCCTAACAGTTGTTCTGTTAAGCTAGCATTTCTCAAAGTGGGCAATACAGACCCCAGGGGGTAGTACTAAAATAATTTTGAGGCCGGGGCAGCAGCAGAATAGTATTCAGTCGGATCATGAATACTTTGTTCACTTAAAAAAAATGAAAAAATTCAGGGTAATAGTTTTTTGGTTTTTGTTTTTTTCTGAAAAGGTGATAGGTAAACAAGTAGGTCTGGGGCTGTTCTAGGCAGTGAAATGAGAGAAAAGGATTGAGGTGAGGAATATGCCACTAGCTAAATTTAGGCATTTGGCTAAAATACCTAAATACGCCTCGATTGTGAGCACTGAAAGTCTTTAAGCCCAGAAAGGGTCCACTAGAATCTTGCAAGCCTTCATTAGTCAAGACCAGAATATCTCTTGAGAATGCCTTCCATGAGGTACCCAGCTAGCATTATGACTTAGATATCCTAGATGCATTAGGTTCTGTTTAATATTTTGCAGTGTCGGGGACCACTGGGGTCCCCAACAATACCAGGGAAAGAGTTCCCTTCTACCTCCGAAGCCGGGCGGACAATGGATAAAAATTCAGGAATCCAGCACAGTTTTAAAAGTCTTTACTATCACAGGTTCTGACATACAATTCAAGAACAGGAAAAACCCCAGACTCTGGGTTCCTGGCTGGGCCCCGCCACGTGTAGGCCAAGATGGCTGCCACCAGGTGTTGAAGCCCAACAGAGAACAGAGAGGATGGAGAGAAGCAAATGCCAAGGGAAGCCAAAATGGCAAAAAGGCCCCTTCTTCTTTTCCTAGCTTCTTTTATAGACTGAAGCCCGCCAAAATCTTCCTGCCCAGCCCATAGTGGGTTGGACTATCTAGAGATGAAGCCAGGGAGATGACCCTTTTGAAATGTAGATCTTTAGGTGGGCCTTTGGCTCAAGTTTCACAAAAAGCCAGAGCTGATTTCCAGAGGCAAAATTTTCCTAGCAGAGAGGAGGAGCTGCATCTCTGAACCAGAAAGCAGTTCAGAATGTAATTTGTTGGAAATGGCATTAATATGTTTTACCATGAATATATAGCTAGCAGATTCCAGACTCTGGATCCCACTAAGGTCCAAAATCCATCAGAATACTTCACTTTGGCATTACCTTTAGAGTCAGAGACATGTTAGTTTGCTTGGAAGCTCACTGGCATGTCTCTGAACTAGAGAATTGATTACATTATGGTTAATCCCAAGTACTCTTGGGATATCTACATGTATGTCCCTCTCGGGGACCCATGGGAACAGAATATTGATCTGGGGCAAGCAAGATTCATGATAAAATATTTATTCCATATAAAATTATGAAATCAATTCTGCCCGAACTCCCATTGTGTCTGCTCTGGAGTCCCCAAAGGCAGGGACCAGCTCTCCACATAAGCTAAGTGTAGCTGGAGGCTAAGGCTCAGTAGGGCATGTCACCCAACAGTGCAGTGCTTGCAATGTTGGGTGACAATGTTAGAGGAGCGCACCCATTGTTGTTCTGGTATATTCCTGGCTCTGTGCTCAGGGGTCATTTCTGTGATCAAATCCAAATCTTCTGTGTGCATAGCGTGCACTCAGCCCACTGAGTTATCACTATCACTATCTATCACTATCTTCCCGTTAATCATCTATTTGCTAGGCGGGTACCAGTAATATCTCCATATGTCCCCTCTCATGCTAGTAGAACCCAAAGGCATCCGCCCGCTCCAGGAACATAAAGAGCCTCAAACCATTATATTAGGTCACGGGAATGACCTAATATAAATGTTACTGGTATTTGGCATATCAAATACTACACGAGCAGCTTGCCAGGCTTGCCGTGCGGGTGGCATACTGTTGTAGTCACCTCTAAATAAAGCATTTATTGATAAACCGCATGGCCGCTACCGGCCGCGCCAGCCGGGCTGTGATAGTCTGGTCTGCTGGGTGGAGTTGTGACGAGAGGGAAGTCTGGATGTGGAAAATGGCGGGCCCCATGAGTAGGGGAGGGTGGTCTGGCTTGTTGTGAGGCTCAGCTGGGGTGGCAGGCCAGGGCTAGAACCCGCCACTGAGCTGTCTTTCTTTTTCTTTTTTTTGGGGTAAAGGGGCAAATCTGGTGGTACTAGGGCTACTTCTGGCTCTGTGCACAGGTATCACTTGGGGGCCATGCTTGTGGACCAAATGTGGTGCCAGAGATCAAACTTGGGTTGACACATGCAAGGCAAGTACCTTAACCACTGTAGTATCTCTCTGACCCTCCAACACCCATTTCCTATATTTTATAGGTGCACAGCTACTTTATAAAGCTTATCAATGAAAAATAATCTTCATTAACCACTGTTAGCTAAATACTGATGAAGCACTTAAATTCATAAATTTACTGAGTAAATGATGAAATAACCATTTCAAAGCTAGAAAAATTATTACCAATGTCCTTCCTATTCACTTAGAATGAAAGAACTTCCCTAATTCTATTTTGACAGGTTTTTTCTTTTTTAGGTAAATACATACTACAACCATAAAGGGACTATACTATATATGGCTAGATACATCTAGCCATCATAACAACATGAGATTTATTTTGTTCTATGATCAATAGTTTCTCACTGAATATTATAACTCTCTAGTATTATATTTCACTGTCACTCAAATGCATAATGGTAAACCTAATTATAGCACCAGTTTCAAAGTTTATTCTGGACTATAGCAATTTCAAAGCTCGTCTATAGGTGACATACTACGTAAGCATTGTGCTGTCACTAAACTTTGCATAGACATAAGACAAGGATTCTCATTCATGGGAGTGGTGAGTATTGTCATATGCATTTTTAAAAAAATATACATATATCTTTTGTCCTCTTAAAGATATCACACTCTCCTGTGAAAGTCTTGGTCAGTTATACTACGAAAAATAGAGAAGGTTCTAATGGTTCTTATACCTTCCCATCTCCCACTTTCACTCTTCTCTCGTTGTAAGAATAAAAACCCTTCCATGTGTTCCCCTCCACCCTGTTGGAGGATTCAAATTGTTCCCCTGAATCAGCTTACTCTGTTTTCACTTCCCTAGGAACGATTTGTGCATCTGGTCTTGGTCTAGGACATGAGAACTATTCCCATGCTGTTCTTAACCCCTGCATTCATACTGAAAATAAATTTGTTCCATATTTGGTATGTGCTTCTCATGCATTTTTGTTTTCTTTTTTTGGGTCACATCGCAGTGTGCTCAGGGCCTATTCAGTGCTCAGGGGACTACAAGTGCCAGGGACCAAACTGGGGTCAGCCACATGCAAAGCAAAAAACTTCTATACTATCTCTCCAACTCTTCACATGTGATTTTTTGTATAAGTGAAGGACTTAGTTTTTCATTATATTGCCGTCCCATGTTCTTGTATTTCTGACATGCTTATTGCAAACAGCTTCGGCCCTGGAGTTAGTATGTCCCCAGATAATTTGCTTATTTAAGCAAAGTGTATGCCCTGGTGCATGTCATCATTTAAAATCCCCTAAAATCGTTCTAGCCCAACCCCAACCTTTTATAGATGAGGATGTCAACACCGGAAATGCTAATAACAGTCAAGATAGGGGTGGCAGAACTGTAACCAGAATCACTACTGATCGCATCCCATCTTCTCTGCCTTAGCACATTATTGCTCCATCATTAATTATTTCTCCTCAGCTCTGTGATGAGCACTTATGTACCAAATCCTGTATTAGATGATGGTTTCACGCTTTTTTTTTTCTTTTTGGTTCACACCCAGTGATGCTCAGGGCTTACTCCTGGCTCTGCACTCAGGAATTACTCCTGGCAGTGCTCAGGAAACCATAGGGGATGCCAGAGATCGAACCCAGGTGGGCAGTGTACAGAGCAAATACCCTCCCCACTGTACTATGGTCGCAGCCATCAGCACTTATTTAACTGAAGAGGAGCCTATAAGACACTTTCTTAAGCTAAAATAGATTATCCAGCCTGTAAACACTGTGCAACATTTAAGAAGAGAAGACTGAATTTTTTTCCTTAAATATTGAAGGAAAATTTTTTTCCTTCAGTTAGTTGAAACCTTGGGCCAAAGGGATCACTATTTAAAGACTGTTTACTCCATTTATCCCATACGAACATCCCTATGTCCCCTGAATTCAAAATATGAATTTGTTCAGACTTCTAATACTAATTTACAGGTTTTGACCTAAACTCATGACACTCCTCTGCAGGTTTTCTTTCCTCTGAAAGGCAATTTTGCGGGTTCCGCAGCAATAACAAAATCCCCTTTTCTCTTTTAACCCCTGAACCAGGGTCGCCCCCTAGACGCCCACCCACCCTCTTCTAGGTTTGACAATGAGGAAAACGGAGACGATGAGTCTTGTATTTTTTTTCCATTTCATTGAGCGTGAGAGCTGCCCTCAATGAAACCTAAGGAGAAAGCGACACAGCTCCCACCTAGGGACTCTTGCTTGCATTCTTAGTGCTCTCGGATTTCGTGGAAGTCTTGGAGCGAGTTACCCTTAGGTCGTGCGTCTTGGCTTGCCCCGTAGAAAGATCCTCGTTCGCAGGCGGTGCGGGCTGCTGCTCCTCCTTCTTCTTCTCTTTGGCTTTGGTGCTTGGCCTCTTGGTCTCTTGGCTCTTCGCCTTGCCAACCTTGGAGGCCGGTGCCCTCGTCTTCGCCGCTCTGCTGGGGTGAGAGCGAGCCGACGGCTGGGGTGTTTGTTTCACGCCAGGCCTGGACTTCCTCGAGGTTGCTCTCAGGGGTGCCCAGGCCTCACGGGCTTTGCTGGACGTCCTGCGCTGCCGCTTGGTGGGGCCGGCTCGCAGCGGGCTCTTCTGGCGAGCGGGGCTTCTCGGGGGTCTCTTCCCACATCGGGCGCTCTCCTCCGACCTCCCCACGCCGCGCTGCTTTCTCTTGGATTTCGGAAGCTTCCAGACTCGGAAGCAGTTGGCTGCGCCGCTGCCACTCACGCGGAGAAGCGCGCCCTTGGTGTTGGCCCTGGACGCGTCGCCGCCGGGGCTGCCGCTCTTCCTGCGCACCTCGTAGCCCGCGTTCCCCAGCTCCTTCTTCAGGACCTCCAGGGTCAAGCCTTTGTGTGCGGCGATGGCCCGCAGCAGCAGCTGGGACACTTTGAGCACGGAGCGCGGGTCCCCCTGCGTCTGTGCGCTGCCGCCGGGACGCTTTTGTCCCGCGGCTGCTGAATTTGGTTGCCGGTCCTTTGGCATTCGCCACTAGTCCCAGCCTCCTCGGCCATGGCCTGGCACCCGCATCCGCGGGGCCACTGGCTTTGGACCTCACCCAGGGAGTTTTGAGCTCAGGCTGAAGCCTGGTGGCCACGTCACAAAGGTGAGCCCAGCAAATGCGCCCAGGTTCTAGAAAGCGTGGGCAGCACGCTGGTAGACCTTTCAATGTTTATTTTTTCAGTGGTGAATGACCAAAAGGCTACTTCATTTCAGATCTACACCGGTCCAACCTTTTCGTGCCTCGGGCTTGTGTCCTGCGCTTCATTGATCTTGGTATCAAGTGCTTTCTGAAGTCTGCTTTTCGGTGGCCCTGCACAGCGTTTAGCCACATTTCTCCAAGATGCGAGAAGTTGCTTTCAACTGACCAAAACAACGCGTTTGCAGAGTGAATAGGGCGCCGGTCACACAACCAATGACCCTAGAAACTCCCGCCTTTACGGTTCTGCTGCCTCCCCTCTTCAGATGGTAGATTCTGTGCAATGGCTTGAGGTGGTAAAGGAAATCGCTGCTTTCCCTTCGCCCGCACAGTGATTCCACACGTGAACAGTCCAGGTGCCTCATTCAAGTGGATTCCTACAGATTGAAAGCTGTTCAAGAGCACTTAATTCTCTACTGAGAAACTGAAATTCTCTACTGAGAAATTGAAACTTAATGATTTTTTTCTCTACACAAATCTGAGTATGTTTTCAAATTCCCTAAAATCACAAGAAATTGAGAAATTGAAACTTAATGATTTTTTCTCTACACAAATCTGAGTATGTTTTCATATTCCTAAAATCACAAGAAACATGGGGTAAATAGCAATCAGATAATATTATTTACAATAAGAAAGTTCAAATCATGTAAAATTATCAGTAATAAACCATTTTGACATAAAATTGTACCCAATGTCAAACTATTTTTAAACTGAAAAAACTGCTAATTTTTATGGTCCAATAATATATTTATTTGTAATAATATATTTAAGTGTACTATGGAAATACACAGGATCTTTCACACTTTTACCCTCTATACAGTTCTAGGCAAGTTCTAGCCATGGCTCGTCATCCCTTTGAGCCTAGCAAGAAGCCAGAGGAACCCCCCACACCATGAGCTCAGTCATTCTCAATATCCAGACTCCACAGCTCCTCAGAGCTCCACCCAAGAGAAAACCTGATCTTCCCCGTTGAGTTTCATCAGTAAATGCTCTAGATGAGAGCCTTATACTGAGAGTATACCACCTACACAGCAGAGCCTGGAAAGCTACCAGTGTCTTATTTGATGCCAAAAACTAGTAACAATTATGGATCTCATTCTCATGTCCTGAAGGAATGGTTTGAGGCTCTTCCTGTCCCTGGAGCAAAGAGATGCCCTTGGGCTACACTTGCTTGTAACAAAGCGTATGGAGATGTTACTGGGGCCCCACTGGAGCAAATGGATGAACAACGGGAAGACAAGTGAAGTGATTAAGAGCACTAATCATTCTTTGAACAGGCTTTGTGCTACAATGTCTCTTGTTCCTCCTCTTCTTGGACTTCCCATTTCCTTCTCTGGCTAGATAAATCCTGCCTTCAAAGGACTACTGAAATCTTTGTCACCTCAAACTCTTTGAAAATGATGCCTCTCTTAAACACCACCGTTGCTGGGGCTGGAGCCATAGCACAGCGGGTAGGGCGTTTGCCTTGCACGGGCCCACCCAGGTTCAATCCTCCGCATCCCATATGGTTCACCGAGCACCGCCAGGAGTAATTCCTGAGTAAAGAGCCAGGAGTAACCCCTGAGCATCGCGGGTGTGACCCCAAAAAAGCAAAAAAAAAAAAACAAACCCACAGTTGCTTTTGCAATTATCTACTGATTTTTATTTTATTTTATTTTCATGTTTCTTTTTTTATCCGATTTAATTTTATTTTATTATTTCCCCCCAAATATTATTACACCATTTTAGACATACAATTGAAAGATGCTCATGTAGAGTTTTGGTTCTATAGTGTTCCAACACCCATCCCTCCACCCAAACCCATCTCCCATCACCAATGTCCCCACCTCCCTCCCCCCTCCCATACCTCAACTACTTGGCGAGTTCTGTATGTCATTTCTCTCCTCTTTATCTCTCCCTCCCGCCAAACTTTCCTGCTCTTCGTTATGCAGTGCATTAGAAGACATTACTGTTTCCACTACTTTAATGGACCGTGCGGCGCGCTTGCAGCCCCGCGACCTGGGCTCGAACTGGTTTTGCTCTGTTAATCTGGTCGTGAGGCAGTTTCCCAGCATCCGGACAGCGAAAATGGTGGCTAGTGTGATGGGCGAGTCTCATCTGGCTGCTTCCGGGACTCCCCAGAGGTGACGGGCCCACTCCCAAAACCCATCTGCCCTCCTGGGATCCCCTATTCAGCTGGGCCCGGGCGAGCCCAGTTCCAGCCTCCCCAGCCGCTTGTGAGTCTCTTCATGTTATGGCCAATGGCCCCCAGGCAGCTCCTGGGCGGGGCCACCAGGCTCGACAAAATGGAGAGGGAATGGCCGAAACCTGACTCCATCTGACGAATTCCCAGTGATTCCTGCTTCTGGGAGCCGCCTACCTGGGCTCGAACTGGTTTTGCTCTGTTGATCTGGTCGTGAGGCAGTTTCCCAGCGTCCAGACAGCGAAAATGGTGGCTAGTGTGATGGGCGAGTCTCATCCGGCTGCTTCCGGGACCCCCAGAGGTGACGGGCCCACTCCCAAAACCCATCTGCCCTCCTGGGGTCCCCTATTCAGCTGGGCCCGGGCGAGCTGATTTTTATTTTAAATTAATTTGCTATTAGAGGGTACAATGTATTGATAAATACATATAATTTTTTTTCTCTTTATAAAAGGGGCTGGGGTCTCCAAGAACTTGCTACCACATGTAGCAAGATTTCTTCCATTGAAGTGGTTCCTTCACCTGACTGTGTCATGAAGCAAGCACCAGAAGAAAAAGCAAAGCTAGTGAGTTTGAGAGTAAGGAAAATTAGTGCAGTTAATTACCTGCTCATCATCTAACTTCATGAAAAATCGGTTGGTTGTGCACAATGGATTTATCATCTAATTCAAGAAACACACCATGTTTAACCATAACCTTATAATCATGACTGGAAGCCAGTCAGAAACCCTTGGTAGAGACCAAGGAAAAGAAATATATTAGGAAAACAGCAAATCCTCAAATGGGTTTTCAGGTGGAGATTTAACTGTCTGGCAGAGTGATTCTTAAAGATTTCATGTGGTAGGCTTGTGGAAGGATTTGACTATTAATAAAGGTTGATTGAGACAGTTTATATTATACATCTTTGGGTGAGAACTTGGGTACAATTCTGGTAATACAAAATACCTTCTCTCTCACCCCATTTTTTGATATGCTATCCACAATGGATGTTTAGAAACTTTTCTTCTTTTGGGGTGAGGGGGGTCACACCGGCAATGCTCAGGGGTTTCTCCTGGCTCTGCACTCAGGAATTACTCCTGGCAGTGCTCCGGGGACCATATGGGATGCCGGGGATCGAACCCCGGACCGGCACGGGCTGGTCGTGGTGCAAGGCAAACGCCCTACCCGCTGGACTATTGCTCCATCCTCAGGATGTTTAGAAACTTTGAAGGGAGGAATCAGAATAACAGCATAGCTGGTAAGTCAGTCTTGCATAGGGCTGACCCAGGTTTGATTGCTGGCACACCTTGTAGTTCCCTGAGCACAGCTAGAAGTGATCCCCTAGCACCACCACTAGGAGTGAGCATCAAACATTGCTGGATTTGACCCTAAAAAATCAAGTGAATTTGAGAAAAATAAGAAAGCAAACAAAGAGTCTCAACGTGAAGCCAGGGAGACCGAAGCTTCATATTTGCAGGCTGGTTGCTAAGAAACTTGCCTGGATTTTTAATAAGCTCACCTAGATTTGATTCTTTGTACTTGCTTCTGAACAAACTGTGTGAAGGAATAAAAGGATGAATACCCAATAACCAACATGTCTCCATATTTCTTAGGGTCTTATTTTATTTTTTTAATTCCTTTTTGTGAAGGAATTAATTCTGCCCCAAACCAGTTTACTGGTAAGATTTCTTACACGAATAACTGTTATGGGATCATTTGCATTAAAGTAGAAGAAGGTTCTATAGGTCAGGAGAGGGAAAGAATATTAGAAAACAAAACAAGAAGTAGATTATTTGGGGTATGGGGTGGGACTGTCATTTTACAGTTAATGGAGAAGCTGTAATCAGTTGTTAAAAGAGGTTTCTGTCCTTTAGTTGAAGAGCCATGAATGGACTCAATACAAGATAATTGAATAGAAAGACATAGAACCTTGGAAACATAGCCGTTTGGGTCAGAGGAGTCCAGATAGATAAAGACTGTATTTGGAAAAAGAGTGACACTATTGATTTTCCAGTGTTGTGGCATGGAGTTATCCTTGAACAAGTTAAAGGTAAATAAGCAGGTGGGGAATACAGCTCAGTCTTGAAGTGGTTGTTTTGCATGTGTGAAGTCCTAGCCGGCACAAAAAAATTCTGGCACAAAAAGGATAGCAACAACAAAATTCAATGTGGCAAACCAATATTTATAAATTCACAAGGTCTTTAGAATTTAGTGATTAAGGAAAACCTATCTTACTCTTCTCTACTCTCATGATTTGCTAAGTAAATTCTTTAAATAGAACGTTCACTTCAAAAGTAAAGAGATGTACTGATCTAAATCAACAGTCCCTCTAGAAACCTCATCAAGGCATAATCGACTATATTAGAGGAAACTCTCATAACCGACCAAGAACAAAAGAATCTTGTCTGGGACTGAAAACTGAAGGATGTAAGCCAGACATTAACCCCAAGTATTCTTTGTTTTTCTCCACTAACCCCATTTCCCTTCTCTGCCCTACCAGTCTTCAATCTTCAGGAAGTCAAGTTATTGCTCATTCTCTAAGTAGAGCATTGCTTGCTGTCTTCTCTAGATATTATCTTCTAATTTATAATCATGGACCATTAAAATTGGAAGAGGCTGGGAGATAGTATGGTGTCTGGTTTCAAGTCCCTGCACTACATGATCCCCTGACAATCACTGGGAATAGCTCTGGAGACATCCAGTACCTCCAGAATGGGTCAGGGATGCTGGGCAGCATAACATGCTCAGGTCCCTCCATTTAACTTCTAACTAACCCTGTATGCTAAGGATCCCCAGAGGGGACCCAGACCTCCTTCCCATAATTTGGGAGGTCCCCAAAAATATTTGAAGGAAAAGTTTAGTCTTGTCTTAATGGATCTTGGTTTGTATCTCCTTTCATGGGCATGATATTGGTTTTCACTGACTCTTTTCAAAATAGATCAGGTATTTGTTTTCCTGATCATTTTTTTGTTTCAGATGTCAGAAGAAAAAAATGTGGTGAGGAGATTTATTCCAAGGAGGAATAAATCTAAGGGATTCTAAGGGATTGGTGTTCTTCTTGTCTTCTGAGTCTCTGTTTTGTATTGGAGTATTTGTTTCCATCTTATTTTTAACTAAAAATAAAAATAAATTGATTCTCTATTACTTGCAGTGTATTTATAAAGAAATATATAGAAAATTGTATAGAAATTAAAATGTTATATATAGACATACATATGTGTAATTACTCTTACAGATTGAGAATGGAAATATGCTATACCTACATTCAATCTGATATTGCACATCATTGTCATTATCACTATCTTCCCGTTCATCATCTATTTGCTAGAGCGGGCACCAGTAATATCTCCATATGTCCTGTCTCATGCTAGTAGAGCCAAGGGCATTGGCTTGCTACAGGAACATAAAGAGCCTCAAACCATTATATTAGGTCATGGGAATGACCTAATATAATTGTTACTGGTATTTGGTATATCAAATACAACATGAGCAGCTTGCCAGCTTGCCGTGCAGGAGGCATACTCTTGTAGTCACCTCCAAATAAAGCATTTATTGATGAACCGCGTGGCGCAAGTGGCGCGCAAGCCAGACTGTGATGGGCTGGTCTGCTGGGTGGAGTTCTGATGAGAGGGAAGTCCAAATGTGGAAAATGGCGGCCCCCATGGAGTGGAGGGGTTGTCTGGCTTGTTGTGAGGCTCTGCTGGAGTGGTGGGCCAGGGCTAGAACCCACCATGCCTCCCGGGTGCCTCATGAGCGGCTGGGCACAGGGAGAGCAAGGAGCAGTTCTGCCCCATGTCTGAGAGTCTCTGGATCAGCATAGTATATTGCACATACTATAGAAAAATTAGTTCTAGACTAATCTCTATAGACCTAAAATTCTATAATGTCTATTCATTTTTAAAATTGCTATCCATCAACTTAGTAACTATACAAATAAATTTCTGTGCTAAAGAACATGATCAAATAACAAGAATCATTTCTACCTTGAATTCAAAATACATGTGCTGGAATTAAACTGAAAATCACTGTTCCGCCCCCTTACTTTTATTTCCTTCAAATTTTCAGTTCTGATTTCCACACAGAAAATACCAATTTCTCCTTTTCCTGAGCAAGCCAAACTTAACTTTAAATTTTAACTCTGCATGGTTTTTCTCATCATTTGATTAATTTATGGAAGAGCAACTATTATTAAAGACCTGTGTATCAGACACTGTACATAATTTATTGTTAATTAAACAATGGTGAAAAGTAAGTATTTATACTTACATTGTAAGGTGATATATCTTATCTGATAAGATATAGTGTGCACCCAAAAAATTTAGGATGAGTATTCTTTGCATAAACCTTACAAAGTTCTCTTAATTCCAGATTCCTAAAGAAGAAATTAGAAAATTGTAATTCATGGGCCAAATACCACCTTTGCCTGTTTCTATATGGTTTGTGCACAGTTCTCAAGTGGGATAGCACTATGAGTTGCAGATAGAATGTTCCCATCTCTGTTCCAGCCACTCTCTCATCAAATCCCTCCCTGTCCTGAGGCCATGTCTCATTATTTCCCACACCCTTTATTTGTTACTGTGTACACATTAGGAGTCTACTAGTGACAAGTGCCGGGTACCAAAACTGTAATCTCAATCCAGGAATTGCAAATTTGGTGAGTTACTTCACCTATAGTCAACTTCCAAAATCGACAAGACTTGGCTCTGTGGAAGTAAAGCACAGTAGAACTTAAGTGTCAGCAAGGCAGAGTAAACCCTTGTACCACACCATCACCCCACCACAACCAAATCTCTTCTTCTTTATCTGATTGTTCTTGGATCAAGAAAGTCTCCAACTATAGAAAATTGGCAGAGAGGACTAAAATTATGTGTCTTTTTTTTAAATACAAAACTCAAAATAATTACCATCTAGCCCCAGAAAAAAATTGGCCAGTCACTGATAGTTCTAGCCCTGGCCTGCCACCCCAGCAGAGCCTCACAACAAGCCAGATGACCCCCTACTCCGTGGGGGCCGCCATTTTCCACATCCGGACTTCCATCTCATCCCAACTCCACCCAGCAGACCAGACTATCATAGTCTGGCTCGCACGGCCACTAGCGGCCACGCGGTTCATCAATAAATGCTTTATTTAGAGGTGACTACTATAGTATGCCACCAGCACAGCAAGCCTGGCAAGCTGCTCGTGTCGTATTTGGTATGCCAAATACCAGTAACATTTATATTAAGTCATTCCCATGACCTAATATAATGGTTTGAGGTTCTTTATGTTCCTGGATCAAGCAGATGCCTTTGGGTTCTACTAACATGAGACAGAGCATATGGAGATATTACTGGTGCCCGCTCTAGCAAATAGATGATGAACGGGAAGTTAGTGATTTAGTGATAGTGACACTGATAGTATACTTATTTCCCATTCTATATCAGCCCTACAGAATACTTATCTTTAGAATGTAACTGGCCAGCAGCTACTGAATCTTGGATGTGGGGTGGTTTACAACATCTAGAGCAATAAATGCTCAAAGGTTTGCACAGGCAGCATGATCCATGGGCCATAGACTCGTAGTCATATGAGAACGTGTATTATGGGAGAACAGTGGCTATAGAGGGGCATAAAGGAATGCATTCATGGGAATCATGAGACAGAAGAATTCTATGGTGACGTGGGCTAGATGGGATGGAGTGTGACAAGGCGTCACAGGGTTTCTATGAGCTAATGCAGAGGTGGAGCAATGAGATTTACAGGTACTACAGTTGTCAGCTCACCCTATCTCAAGCCCCCGGCCACCAGCAAGTGCAAGGCTGTCAAGTCATGCTAATCATCAGGGAATGTGACTTCCCCTCAAAACAGCTCCTGCCCCACCCCCAACCTGCTTCAAGGCCAAGTCTTGGGGCTTTCCCACACAAGCCCAGCAGCCTAGTGGTCAGGGAACTGTGCCAGGAAGAACTTAAACATCGCCAGACATTTTCTTTTTTCATGTTTTTTGCACAGTGGTATAGCTGGGAGCTCCAGACAACAAGACCAGGGTGGTTCTCCAGTCCAGATAGTGCCCCAGTCCAGAGCTGTGATCCACACCTGCTCTTCAACCTATAGGAGTGCGCACAGTGGTGATGCAGACGGACAGACCAGTATGCTGTCACCGTGGTGCTTGAAGATGATCTGGCCCACATCATTTTTTCCCCACAACCCTCTACCCACTGTCAAATGTACTCCCCTTAGGGTCCATTCAGGGTTTCCAAGTCTTCTGGCAACATTGCCACTGACCTTTGTGCTTCATGGCTGCCCAAAGCTGTTCTGAACAATGTGAAGACAAAAGTATACAAGGCTACCTCCTAAGTAGATATAGTAACAATATAGCTCTATCTATCTAGCCATATTGGTTTCTCAACACCAGAGAGGCTAATACCTGCTGTCCTACTAATCATGGGTCAACTCTGATCTGGAAAATAATAGCAAAATTCCTCTCTCCAATGGGCTATGACCTATATGTTTTTCAATAAACTCTGCACCCCAAATTTCCAAGTTTTCCCTTCCTGTCATTGCTTTAAAATCATATATATTGGGGCCAGAGTGGTAGCAAAGCTGGTAGGGCATTTGCTTTGCATGCGGCCGACCCGATCAAACTCAGTTAGGCCACTTGCAAGGCAGTTGTCCTACCTGCTCTACTATTACTCCAGTCCCTGTCTTATGAAATTGTTTTTGCCTGACATGGCACAGCTGTGATAACCAAATCAAACAGATAATAGAGGTAAGTTTTTTAACTTTTCCTTTATATCCATTTATAGAGACCTCTTATTTGATATATCTTATTCAGTACTATAAGAAAGGTCATTCTATTTCTGTTCTTGGTGTTGAGCTGTCTGCCAGCTAACATGAGAGCTTGCTGCTGCTTTTACTTGCTTGGACTCCTTCCACTTGAGACAATAATTAACTTATCCAATCACAGGGTAGCCCAGTATATCTCCCCAGACTCACAACCCTGACACAAGCCCAAATCACAAGTCCCCGTTAACAGAAAAGTGCACCACCTGGTGTGCCGTTTGCTAGTACTGATGGGTGATGACGTCTGGAAGCTGACTGCATACACACTACACATTTTTTCTCCTTATCCCTTAATCTTGTTTACAGCATCTTTTGTTACTAATGAATTTCCAATTTGGGGTTTCAGGATTTTTCCCCAATCATCTTTATAAGCTGTTAATACTGCTTATTTAATTTATAATTGATCATAGAAATTATGCTTACTTTTACTTATGTCTAGCTATTAAATTCACCTGAATTTTAATTTTGTGAGCAGATAATGAGGACTGACGTTCTTTCCACATCTAGAATTCTTGGAGACTTCATTGATATCCATCATTTTCACTTACTGCATTCCTTAATTTTCTCCCCCTCCATTGTAACAGCCTATAACAGCCTTTGAGGAGTCCTTCCCTTTTGTCACATCACAAGAATCATGTTTTGAGAATTGTTTGAGAACAGGGACAGTGTTTTCTTTATTGTTTTTAACCTGCTTGTAGAGGATGTTACATACACAGTAGGAGTTTAATAACTATTTTCCATTGACTTAATGTCCTCCTTTGTGTCCCAAAAATTAAGGAATAGTTTTGTTTTGATTTTTTATCTAGATGGCTTCTACCAGCTATTGACTCTAAATGAAACCAGAGCTTTTTTCTGTCCCTAGGTGGTTGCTATGGTGATGGGACTGCATTATCAGTTATAGACACTAGGATTGGCTAAAAACCTGAACTCAATTCTTTTCATGAATTTCTCTCTGCCTACTGAGTTTCAAACTAAAATTATGCACAATACATGAATAATTTCAAAACAGTTTAGCCAAAATCCCTTTCCTAGAGGCCTAGTTCCTCCTCCTTATCCTAAAGAAGATTCTGGGGCAGCAGAGATAGTACAGTGGGTAGGGCACTTGTCTTGCACACAGCCAAATAGGGTTCAATCCCGGCACCCATATGGTCTAATCCACAGCACCCATATGGCCACCCATGTCCTGCCAAGAATGATCCCTGAGTGATCCCTGAGTAAGAAGCTAATAGTAATCCCGAGCACAGCTGGGTGAGTACCAACACCACCCAAAAAAAGACTACTGTCCACAAGATCCACACTGATCCCTGGGGGCTACCACTACTAAAGAAAGATCTGAAGAATAAAATAGTTATCAATTCACACCTTGTTGCTTACACAGTTGCTGTACTTTGAAGGAGAGGATCCAACTTGGCCTATAATCCAGTCTGTAGCCCAGAAACCTAAAAGGCTCAGAGCATGGTTGCTCTCCAGGAAAAAGTTCTGAGGACAGCAAAAGGTCCCTATATTTTGCCCTCTAGAACTGATCTCATTCTCTTTCCTAGAAACTGAGACTTCCAGAATTTGGCTAAGGTTTTTATTTTGCTCACATATGCATGAGTTGATGCATATGGGACAAGCGTTATTTCTTTGGCTGTATGAGAACGCAAATGGAAAAATCCAAACGTATGAAAAATAATAAATTATCTGGCTAGGCAGAAGTCCATGGATAAATAGCACTTGTTAAATTTAACAAGAGCTTACTTGAGGTAAGGAATTATATGATGTGGGCCTGTTCTTATTCATTATGTGAGTGTCCACAAGCAGATTTTGACCAGCTCAATTAAAAGACACAGATACGATAAAGGGCCCTGCTCATGGTTCCAAGCTGCAATTTGACTAAGGTCTTTATTTTGACAGGGATAACCATGGCACTGCTCTCTTGGTTTACCTCCAGTTAAGTTAATGACACATTCAGATCAATTTCTCATAGCTCGAGGGTAGATAAAGAGGGGCTAGAGGGGTAGTGTTGGTGAAACTGAACCAAAGAAAGCGAAAGCTGAACTCAAATTTCAATAATCTCAAACTTTTTGAGACTAGACTATTGATCAAGCACTGGCCAACGTAAAGAGTGTAATTTATGTTCTAGTTTCCTTTCCCCATCCTTAGTCAATATCTGCACAATGAAAACAGCACACAGATCATATGAACAGTAATTGAATGGCCCAGAGAACAAGATCGAATGGCACAGTGCTTGAGGTCCAGAGTGAAACCCTTACACTATGTGGACCCCAAAACAGTACCGGAAATGCCCCCTATAAAATAAAGAAAATTAAGTAACTGCATAAAATAAATACACTGAGGAATTGGAGATAATTATGAGACCCACTAATCAGAAGCATCACTTGGATTTATAGGAATGGACCTGAGACTTCAAGATAACAGACATCAGAAGACCTTATTACAGAGAACCTTATGGGCCACTCTCTGATGCCTTCCAGACTCTATGTCCTGTCTAAAAAGCAACAAAACAAGTTCTTCCCTATTCTTTTCCTGTAAAGGTTGCTTCTTATGACAATGCAACAGGATGGTTCTCTAAGGTCTGAGTGCACCATTTTCCAACCTGCCAATTTGTTTACTAAAGCCCTTTTTCTACCCATCATCCCATTATTGAAGTGATTTATCCTTTTGATTGCTAGAACTGTATGTTTAACGTTTACATTTGGAAAAGGTGATACCAGAATATGCCCTTTCTGCCTAGACAAAACTAAGGTTTCTGCTCCTCAGAAATCTGTTACATAACTTAGATATAAAGATTAAGTACACCTATTTTTCCCCCTTTAAGTCCTCTTCCTATCGACCTTGATAGGAGAGAAATAACTGATACCTACCTCAACAATAAGGAAGCTGGAACCTTGGCAAATTAGTAAAATGGGAATATTTAATTTTGTTTTATTTGTTATGCCAAAAACTAGTAATAATTATGGACCTCAATTTCATGACCTGAAAATGGTTTGAGGCTCTTCCTGTCCCTGGAACAAGCAGATGCCCTTGAGCTACTCTTGCTTGTGACAGGACGTATAGAGATGTTACTGGTGCCCACTCGAGCAAATCAATGAACAACGGGAAGACAGTGATACAGTGATACAATCATGCAGTGCTGTGTAGGTTATGTTATCTTTCCATTTCATATTACTTCTTCCTAATAGTTATTGATTTTATTTATAAACTAGCTTTGGGAATTATGGACAATTTCATTTTTTTTTCCTGGATGTTGTTAGGAATTGAGTTCTTAATTGAGTGATCATTTAGGAAATGGGAAAAGCCAAGATCTTTACCTCAGAAAAGTCCTCAAATTCTACCTTTATCATTAAATTTCACATAATCAAGTTACTTCTCTGAGTTTTCTCATTTATTCAATGGTGATACCTACTTCTAAGTTTGTTGCTTAAATTAGTATCACTAAATCCCCTAGCAGAGAAAACTGAATGGTAACTTGAAAAATTTCCTAAAAAAGATGACTCAGAAATCTGGTCCTAGATGAAAGGAACAATGAAGAACCGGGTAAGAAAGAAGAAACTTTCAGTAGTTTAAGCCCAAAATAGGGGCCAGAGCAATAGGACAGCAGGGATGGCATTTGCTTACATGCAGACAACCTGGGTGGGATCCTTAGTATCCCATATGTTCCCTGAACACCACCAGGAGTGCATAGACTGACTGCAGAGATAGGAGTGACCCCTGAGCATTGCCGGGTATGACCCAAAAAAGAACAAAAAATGTTAAACTCAAAATAGACTAAGAGAACAGATAACAGGCTACAACTTCTATCCCTTCCTGACCCAAAACATTTCACTTTGTGAGAAGCAAATGCAAATTGATGCCATCCTAAGGCCCACCAGTCTTGAAAGAAAGTTGCTTTTCATGGAATCGACTTTGTAGTTCTAGATAGGAATTCATGAAATTTTTCATAAATTATTTAATTTTAATATCCTTAGAGTTGCTGGTAGTAGTTATCCCTTGAGTATTTAGACCCTTTTATAGCAAAGAAAACCAGAATATTGCTAACTTCTAGTGATTTTTTTTTTATCTTCTGGATTATTCACTTCCCTAGTTTTTTCTCTATTCCTACTGATAGTATTGCTAGGGGCTACAAAAGCAGCCTATTTTTCTTATAGTCTTATCCTAAGATAGTTTTTCTCTGTTCTTAGTGAAAAATTAGCCAGGATATAAGTTAATGGTTCCCAAATCATAATTCTGAGAAATAAGGATGACTATGTAATTTATGTGATGAAATGGAATTTTGATGGTGAAGCTAAAGGAAGTGAGTGTTTGAAAACTGAGAATTTGGAATATGTATTTGCATATATGTGCATGCATTTTTGGAATATGATAGTTGCTAAAAGAGGAGAGATGATCCTGCAAAACCACATCCTGTTATACTAAGCTTTTAAGCCCTGTGTCAGCTATTTTCTATAAAGACACAGAGAGCTTTCCTTTGCTGACCAAGGCCCTTGTTCTAGTTCTATTCAGTCTGCCATGGTAGCATAAAAATATCCAGAGAACAGAATATTGTTAAAGTTAGTGTTGATACTGAAATATAAATTTTATATCATTTTGTCACACAATACCTTTTCCTCCAACTGTTTAAAATTCAAAAGTCAGAAATGGGCACTGGTGAAGAGATGGGTGCTAGAACGCTGTATGACTGAAACTCAAACATGAACACCTTTGTAATTGTATATCTCATGGTGGTATATAAAATATTTAAAAATAAAATAAAATATTTTTTTTTTTTTTTTTTACTTCATCTCTTTTTTTTTTACAATTAAAAAGTTCATGTTTGGGTTTTGGTCATACAGTGTTTCAGCACCCGTCCCCTCCACCAGTGCCCATCTCCCATACAAATAAAAAGATATGCAATTAAAAAGTTCATGTTTGGGTTTTGGTCATACAGTGTTTCAGCACCCGTCCCTCCACCAGTGCCCATCTCCCACCAACAACATCCCCGTTCCCCTGGTTCCCTCCCCCCTTCCCCAGCCCTGCTCCATGGCAGGTTCTTTATTTCTTTCCCTTTCTCTCTCTTTCTCTTTTCCTTCCCTTCCAGACTATGGATTACAGAACATACATTAAAAGGTTGTCATGTGAATCCTTTTGCCTCTATTTAATGCTCAGTTCTAGGTTGGCATTAGTACCCTCGACTATTATTAGCACCCTGTTCCATTTTCTGTCTTACCTAAACTCCTGACTCCCACACGTTTGTGATCATTTCCACCTTTGACAAGACCTCCCGATATATGCTTCACTTGACCTTGGATATTGGTATCATAATATGTACATATATATTTATGCCATGCAAATAAATGCAGTCATTCTGTATCTGTCTCTCTCCTTCTGGCTAATTTTGCTCAACATAATCTTCTCCATGTCCATCCATTTATAGGCAAATTTTATAACTTCATTTTTCCTAACAGCTGCGTAGTATTCCATTGTGTAGATGTACCAAAGCTTCTTTATCCAGTCATCGATTTTCGGGCACTCTGGTTGCTTCCAGATTCTGGCTATTGTGAATAATGCTGCTATGAACATAAAAGTAGGGATGGTGTTTCCGCTGCGTATTTTTGGTTTCCCAGAGTAGATTCCCAGGAGTGGTATGGCTGGGTCAAATGGGAGTTCAATTTCTAGTCTTTGGAGGAAAGTCCACATTGTTTTCCAGAAAGGCTGTACCAGCCGGCATTCCCACCACAATGGATGAGTGTCCTCTTTTCCCCACATCCACGCCAGCACTTGTTGTTCTTGCTCTTTTGAATATGTGCCAGTCTCTGTGGTGTAAAGTGGTATCTCATTGTTGTTTTGATTTGCATCTCTCTGATGACCAGTGATGATGAGCATTTTTTCATATGTTTTTTTGCCATTCGAATTTCTTCCTTGCTGAAGTTTCTGTTCATTTCTTCTCCCCATTTTTTGATGGGGTTGTTTGTTTTCTTCTTGTAAAGTTCTACCAGTGCCTGATATATCCTGGATATTAACCCCTTATCAGATGGGTATTGGGTGAATATTCTTTCCCATTCTGTGGACTTCTTTTGTATCTTAGTCACTGTTTCTTTTGAGGTGCAGAAGCTTTTGAGTTTCATGTAGTCCCATATGTTTATCTTTTCTTCTGGTTGCTTTGTTAGTGATGTTTCACCTTTGAAGATGCCTTTAGCTTCAATGTCGTGGAGGGTTTTTCCTATATTTTCTTCAATGTACTTTATGGATTCAAGTCTGATATTGAGATCTTTAATCCATTTTGATCTGATTTTTGTGCATGGTGTTAGACACAAGTCCAAATTCATTTTTTTACATGTTGCTGCCCAGTTTTCCCAACACCACTTGTTGAAGAGGCTTTCCTTACTCCATTTTAGACTCTTTGCACCTTTATCAAAGATTAAATGATCATGTGTTTGAGGTTGGGTGACAGGATACTCAATTCTATTCCATAGGTTCACAGGTCTGTTTTTATTCCAATACCATGCTGTTTTAATTACTACTGCCTTGTAGTACAGTTCGAAGTTGGGAAAGGTGATGCCTCCCATCTTCTTTTTTCCCGAGGATTGCTTTAGCTATCCTTGGGGGTTTATTGTTCCATACAAATTTCAGGAGCGTTTGGTCAATTTCTTTGAATAATGTCATCGGTATCCTCATAGGGACTGCATTGAATCTGTACAGAGCTCTAGGGAGTATTACCATTTTGACAATGTTGATTCTCCCCATCCATGAACAGGGAACGTGTTTCCATTTCCTTGTGTCCTCTTTTATCTCTTGGAGCAGTGTCTTGTAGTTTTCTTTGTACAGGTCCTTTACATACTTGGGTAAGTTGATTCCTAGGTATTTGATTTTCTGTGGCACAATTGTGAATGGAATAGTTTCCTTAATATCCTTTTTCTTCTCTTTTGTTATTTGTATATAGGAAAGCCACTGACTTTTGCGTGTTGATTTTGTATCCTGCCACTCTACTATATGCGTCTATTGTTTCTAGGAGTTTTTTGGTAGAGAGTTTAGGGTTCTCTAGGTATAATATCATGTCATCTGCAAATAATGATAGCTTGACTTCTTCCTTGCCTATCTGGATGCCCTTGATGTCCTTTTCTTCTCTGATTGCTATGGCAAGTACTTCCAGTACTTGAATAAAAGAGGTGAAAGGGGGCAACCTTGTCTTGTCCCTGATCTCAGGGGAAGGCTTTCAACTTTTCCCCATTGAGAATGATGCTCGCTGTGGGCTTTTGGTAGATGGCTGTAACTATCTTGAGGAAAGTCCCTTCAATTCCCATTTTCTGGAGGGTTTTAATCATGAACGGGTGCTGGATCTTGTCAAATGCTTTTTCTGCGTCTATTGAAAGGATCATATGGTTTTTATTTTTTTCTTTTATTGATATGATGTATTATGTTGATTGACTTGCGAATGTTGAACCATCCTTGCATTCCCGGGATGAATCCTACTTGGTCATGATGTATAATCTTCTTGATGAGTCTTTGGATTCTGTTTGCTAGTATTTTGTTGAAGATCTTAGCATCCGTGTTCATCAGGGAGATTGGTCTGTAGTTTTCTTTCTTTGTGTTGTCTCTCCCTGCTTTGGGTATCAGGGTGATATGTGCCTCGTAGAAGCTGTTTGGGAGTGTTTCTGTTTCTTCTATTTCCTGGAAGAGCTTGAAAAGGCCTGGCAGTAGGTCTTCCTTAAAGGTTTGGTAGAGTTCACTAGGGAATCCGTCTGGACCTGGGCTTTTGTGTTTGGGCAGACTTTTAATTACTGTTTCTATTTCCTCGATGGTGATGGGTTTATTCAGGTATTGGAGGTCTTCTTGTTTCAGCCGTGGGAGGTTATAGGACTTCAGGAATTGATCCATTTCTTCTAGATTCTCATGTTTCACGGCATACAGGCTCTCAAAGTAATCTCTGATGATCTTTTGGATTTCTGTGGTTTCTGTTGTGATGTCACCCTTTTTATTTCTGATTCTGTTTATTTGGGTTTTCTCTTTCCCTGTCCTTACAAGTCTTGCCAATGGTTTGTCAATCTTGTTTATTTTTTCAAAAAACCATCTCTTGGTTTCATTAATCTTTTGGATTGTCTTTTTGGTTTCCAACTCATTGATTTCCTCTCTAGGTTTTATTATTTCCTTTTTTTCTGCTGGGTTGGGCCCCTTTTTGTTGGTCTTTTTCTAATGTCTTCAGCTGTGTAGTCAGGTTATTTATGTGGGCCCTTTCTTGTTTCCTGATGAATGCTTGCAGAGCTATAAACTTCCCTCTTAACACGGCTTTTGCCGTGTCCCACAAGTTCTTATAATTGGTATCTTCATTTTCATTTGTTTCCAGAAATCTTTGGATTTCCTGTTTGATTTCTTCTATGACCCATTTGTTGTTCAGCAGTGAGCTGTTCAGTTTCCAGGTGTTTGGTTTGACTCCCTGTTTCTGTGTATGGTTAACTTCCACTTTCAGTGCATCATGGTCTGAAAAGATAGCTGACACAATTTCTATCTTTTTATTTTATTGAGGTATGCTTTGTGGCTGAGCATGTGGTCTATCTTGGAGAATGTTCCATGTGCACTAGAGAAAAATGTGTACTCAGCTTTTCTGGCATGAAAAGCCCTGTATATATCCACTAGCTCTCTTTCTTCCATTTCTTCCTTCAGGTACAATATTTCCTTGGTGAGTTTCAGTCTTGTTGATCTATCCATCGTTGATAGAGCAGTGTTGAAGTCTCCAACTATTATTGTGCTACTGTTAATGTCTTCTTTGAGGTCTCTTGATCACTTCTTCACTTGATCACTTGAATCCCGTTATTCATCGATTTGCTCAAGCGGGCGCCAGTAACATTTCCATTGGACCCTATCACGTGCTAATGTAGCCCAATGGCATCTGGTTTGTCAGGAATATGAAGAGCCTCAAACCGTTCCTTCAGGGTCTTAACAAGGAAGTCTGACCATCTTGTAGGTGGGCGGCCACGTGATCTTTTGAGAATCCCGTGGGATCCAGTCGGTAACGGCTCTAGTCCAGCGGTTGTCTCCAAATCGCATCACATGTCCAGCCCATCTGATTTTCGATGCCTTGGCAAACGAGACAGCGGCCCCTGATTCTGGAATAGCGACGGAGGTCAGAACTCCGATTCCTTCTCTCACTTGAGTGAGATGTGATATTCCAAGCATAGCTCTTTCGATGCCTCTCTGGGAGACCCGAATAGCATTCTCATCCTGCTTCTCGTAGGGGCCCAGGTCTCTGAGGCGTATGTTAATGCAGGGAGAACGGTGGAGTCGAAGAGATGTGCCCGGCCCGAGCCGGAGGTTCTTTGTCCTTTTAGCTATTTCTTCGATGCCTTTGAAGGCATTCCATGCCGCTCTCTTCCCTCCTGCGCAGCTTCAGGTTTTAGGTCGTTCATCATGTTGACTTCTCGACCTAGGTACACATAACTGCTGCATTCAGAGATGTTTGTTCCATTGAGAGTGAATGGGGCCTCTGGAACTAGTTCATTTCTCATGAACATAGTTTTCTTCAGATTCAGCTGTAGACCTACCTTTCCACATTCCCGGTCAAAGTCAGCCAGCATTTGTGCCGCTTGGCTAATGTTTGGTGTTATTAGAACGATGTCATCAGCGAAGCGGAGGTGGTGTAGTTGCCGACCATCTATCTTCACTCCCATTCCTTCCCATTCTAATTGTCTCATTATGTTCTCGAGGGGTGGCACTGAAGAGTTTTGGTGAGATGGTAACACCCTGTCGAACCCCTCTTTTGACATCAATGATCACTTCTTTGTAGAATGGTGAGATCCTGGTGGTGAATCCGTAATACAGCTCACGAAGGATCTTGATGTATTGGGTTTGAACACCCTGTTTGACTAGGGCTTCGATGACTGCTTCAGTATCCACAGAATCAAAGGCTTTCTGTAAATCAATGAACGTGAGACAGAGCGGCATCTTGTACTCCCTACAAACCTCAATGAGCTTGTTTACTGTGTGGATATGGTCGATTGTGCTGAATCCTTTCCGAAACCTGCTTGCTCGCATGGTTGACCTTCATCTAGTGTTCTGCTAATCCTGTTCAGGATGACTCATGTAAACAGCTTGTAGATGACAGACAACCGGCAGATGGGGCGATAGTTGCCGATGTCATGGAGTGTCTCCCTTCTTGAACAGTAGAACTGTCCTGCTGGTTTTCCATTGGGAGGGCACCTTGCATTCGGACAGGTAGCGTGTGAAGAGCCTAGCTAGTGTATTGATGAGTACCAACGGCAGATTCTTCAGATGTTCGGGTCTGACTTTGTCTGGGCCTGGTGCTGTTCCCTTCTTTACCGATGAGATGGCATGTCGGATTTTAGAAGGGAGAACGTTGGGAATGACATATCCATCCTGTGGAATTTGGTATGTGGGCAGGTGTATGTGGATATCAAAGAGATTTGAGTAGAAGTCCTGGATAATCTTCTCCATTGCCTTACTGGAAGATGTGATAGATCCATCAGGGCGTCGGAGGGCAGTCATCTTGGTCTTATAGTTGGCGAAGGACAGGCGGGCAGTGCGAATACTTTTCCCGGCTTCTACTGCATCTTCCAGTATTTCTGCTCTTCTGTCTTTGAGGTCTGCTTTTATCGCTTCTCTGCACTGTTTAGCAAGCTTGGACGTTAGCATTAGGTCTCCTGAGGCTCGCGCGCCTTGCCATGTTGGCGAATGAGCTCAAGAGTTTCTGAAGACAAGCGCCCTTTTGTGTCTTTCTCTCTCTCGGCATTCTTCGCACAATCATGGAGGTGCTGAACCAGTCGGTTGTATTCTTCATCGATGTCATCAATGATGGTATCTTCCCATGTTGCTGCAATGGTGCCAAAGAGTTCCCAGTTGGTGGTCGTTCTGGGAGTTCTCTTCTTAAACTTTGCAGCCTTTTCTCTCCCTTGCGGGAAGTAGAATTTTGCACGAAGGGAGACGGTGGTCCGATCCTATGTGGAATTTGGGGACGACAGCAACATCGGTCAGACAAAACCGTCGATTGAAGATGATGTGGTCAATTTCATTGTGGAACTGTCCGCCAGGAGACTCCCATGTCCAACGTTTCACTTCAGCTTTCTGAAACTGTGAGTCCCCATGAATAGTCTTGGTGGACATGATGAACTCCAGATAGTCTCTCACCCTTGTTCGTTCCATTCTAGGCCATGGGTCCCGGTGTGGAGTTCTTCAGCCGATCTTCTCGGTCCTATCTTGGCATTAAAATCACCGACTATGATCTTGTAGAAGGTGTGATCTTTTTTTATAGAACTCCTCCAATTTCATGTAGAATTTCTCAATTTCATTTTCTTTGTATGTGGATGTTGGTGCATAGACAATGAAGATAGAAATTGCTGGCAGTGGGCCACATCTCCTCAAGTGTAATCATCCTATTCGGTTTGTTAGGCATTCAAATGAATCAATGTTGACAGCCATGTTCGTGTTGACAAGGACACCAACGCCACCGACGCCTCTTTCATCACATGTTCCAAGGAACAATTCTTCTCCAGTGTCAAATACAGCATGATGTCTC
>JAJIBD010008399.1:0-72755 GCA_021461705.1 Cryptotis parvus | reverse complement strand
CGCGGTTCATCAATAAATGCTTTATTTGGAGGTGTTTAAAAGAGTTTGCCTCCTGCTCGGCAAGCCTGGCAAGCTTCTCGTGTTGTATTTGATATGCCAAATTCCAGTAACAATTATATTAGGTCATTCCCATGACCTAATATAATGGTTTGAGGCTCTTTATGTTCCTGTAGCAAGCCAATGCCCCTGGCTCTACTGGCATGAGACAGGACATATGGAGATATTACTGGTGCCCGCTCTAGCAAATAGATATCAACGGGAAGATCGTGATCGTGATCCATACATGTAAAGCAAAACTGTATGCAGAGCTCATTTGACTTTGAAGACTATTGTTTAAGCCCTGATGGTGCTCAGTTTCTTTCTTTCTCTGCTCAGAGCAGATAAATGAGAAGGGCCAGGATCAGTGACTTCTCATGTGACAGGGAGGGAGTGACAGGGAGGATCTAGGATGGGATCTGGAACCAGGTTTATCTCCACAGCACACTGGCCTGCTGCAACCTGAGAGTCCACATCACATTTTTTTTCTACAGAGCTCTTCCTTGACCACAGATATCTCATTCAAAAACTGAGACTATGTTAGACACATCAAGGAGCTGGGAAGCAGGAAACCGGATAGGATGCTTCCTTGGCCAAAAGGCAGCATACAAAGCGAAGAAGTGAAGCCACATGCTAGGATCAAATCTGTTGTGAAGTAAAGCCGGCTGTCTCTCTTCCACACAGTTAACATCCTTGGTCGCCAACATAGCTTCAGTGGGATCAACAACTTCCTCCCAAAACATAATTGCACATTTAAACCTTTCTCCTGCTCTTTCAAGCTTCCCTCCAGTAGCAAGAGCTCTTGCTTTTGTTTTTCTGTACTATCTCTTCTGCTCCTGCTAATCCTTCCCATTAAAATACAATTAAACTCCAGTTTTTTAAATATTTTATTATACCACCATTAGATATACAATTACAAGATGTTCATGTTTGAATTTTGGTTTCACAGTGTTCCAACACCCATCCCTCCACCCTTGCCCATCTCCCATCACCAATGTCCCCACAACCCTACCTCTTCCCCACAGCCTGCCTCCATTGCAGGTTCTTTATCTCCTTTTCTCTCTCTCTCTCTCTCTCTCTCTCTCTGTCTGTCTCTCTGTCTGTCTGTCTGTCTGTCTGTCTGTCTGTCTCTCTCTCTCTCTCTCTCTCTCTCTCTCTCTCTCTCTCCTCCCTCGCTTCCCTTTCTTACATACTGTAGATTGTAATATATCCTAGAACATGATTGGTTCCACTAGTTTGATGTACCGGGTCTGGAACACAAAAAATGGCTATTATGGTGAGCAAGTCTTATCTGGCTGCTTCCAAGGCCCTACAGAGATGATAGGCCACTCCCAAAACCCACCCATCTTGCCCCCCTGGGAAGCTCATGGTCAGCTGAGCTAGGGGAAAGCTGGATGGCAGCTCTCCCCATGCTTCTGAGTCTCTGCATCATGGCCAAGAGCCCCAAAACAGTTTGCGGTCAGGGCCACCAGGCCTCCGGGACCGGTCAGAGGGAAGGGGTACCCCAGCTCCATCTCTAGGAACACCTGGTGACTTCCGCCTCCAAGAGCCGCCTACCTGGGCTGGAACTCCGGCTGCACTGAGCTGGTCTTGAGATCAGCATCTCTCTTGCGTGGATGTCTGATGAGCTGTGGGGTTTGGACTGTGAAAATGGCAGCTATTATGGTGAGCGAGTCTCATCCAACTGCATCTGAGGCCCTACAGAAGTGATGGGCCCACTCACAAAACCCATCTTGCCTCCTGGGAGCCTCATGGTCAGCTGAGCTAGGGGAGAGCTGGATGGCAGCAGTACCCCGTGTCTGAGTCTCTCATCTTTCTCTCTATCTCTATTTCTGTCTCTGTATTTCTCTCTCTCTTCTCCTACACCTTGTGATTTGCCTTACAGTTTAGGATGCAAATATCTATGTGTATATTAGTGTATAGTAGTGAGTTCTAGTGTGACTTTATAGTTCCTCATTCCCCATCAACCTCACTAGTTTGATACAACTACAATGATCATTATTGTGTACAGATGTGAAAGTTTCCTGGGTAGGACCTGGTCCTAAGCTACTTTGATATCTAAGCCTCTTGCATGGCTGCACACTGTCACAGTTCTGCATCTGGTCTGCCCCTTGTCGGGTTCATCTGGTTAGGGAGGCTGCGAGCCCATAACCACACCCACCGGCATGGAAAGGGAAGAGCCCAAATCTCTCCTCCAATTCCGGCCAGTGTGCTTCCCCCACATGACTGCTTTACCACTAGGAGCTACGTTGGTCTCGGCCAGAGACTAGCCAATTCCTCAGAGACTCCATGGGCTGCTCCATGTGGGCCAGGCAGCACAGTTGTGTGTCTGGTCTGTCGCTTGTCCAGTTCATCTCTATTGTAATTGTTTTTTGGCATATCGAATACACCACAGGTAGCTTGGCAGGCTCATCCATGGCTCTGGGTTCATCCCAGGGGACCCAGTCTTTTCCTATATCAGACCATCCACCTCCAGGGCCCACAGGAAAGAGCCCTTTGGGGTGTAGACAGGCCTATCTCCTCTCTGCCACTTGTCAATGCAGCTGGGCACTGCAGCCACACCTACAACATCTCGAGGGAGGTGGCCCAATTAAACTCCAGTTTAAGCAAAAATAGCTATCATTATTCAGCTTTTACTATCCACCACTACCTAATCTGAATGACTTACATATTTCACCTAACTCAACATCTACAAAGTAAATTTTGTCAAACTCCTTTAGTGGAAGACAATCAATGTCAAATAACCTGATCAACGAGATCACAAGGCTAGAATTCAAAACCAGTTCTGCCCTGATCTAAAGTTGAGGCTATTCTTCATCATCAAAGCTGTACTGTCACTCTGACCAACTCTCTTGAAAATGATCATGGTAATTCCCAGCAGAGCTTTCTTTCATCTACAGTAAATTTCCCCCCAAGGAATATTTTAACATGATTTATTTGCTTTGACTTTGTTGGCTTTATGTGACCCTTTCAATTTAAATAATTTTCCTTAAGTATGTTATAAGTCTATTATAGCCATAAAAATATTCAAAACCCCTAGCCTAATGTACCTTCATTCTAGAGACATACATGAAAATTGGCTTTACAGTCATGAGTAAATACTTTGGACATCCTTTTATCATCTACCTATTTTAATGTACAGCAGTCTAACCCAGTCAATAAATCATTGCAATTTTTCAAGATTCCAAATATAGGGTTTTAAATTACAAGGTAAGAGACTGAGTAGTTCATTAAAGATATAATCATGGGTGAACATACCAACTTCTGGGAATATTAGGTTATAATTTGAAGGTTTGTAATCATAATGAGAGTTTTGATGTGGGAAGAGTTTGGGCCATACGCCAGCAGGGCTCACTGCTTACTTCCTAGCTTTGTGCTCACAGCACTTGGTATTTCTTAGGGTACCGTATGTGGTGCTGCTGACCAAACCAGGTCAATAATGTGTTAGATAAATACCTTAAGACCTGTGCTATTTTCCAGGCAAACCTTCTTTCTTAAAAAATGGTATTTTGCCATTATCATATATGTGCTGTTATAGTCACTATAATTAATGCTGGCTAAGGGAGCAAGCATGGAGATGGAGAGTGGTTGGGTCTTGGTGGCAGTTAGAACACACTGGTGTGGGATTGGGATTGAATGATGAAAGTTTTTAACAACTGCACTGTGAAAAACTTTGTACTTTGTAAATCACGGTGCTTAAAGTTTAATTTAAAAAATAAAGGTGGTATTTTTGGATCACACCAGGGAGTGTTCAGGGGTTACCTCCCAGCACAGTGCTTTATGATTGTGTCTGAATGGATCATGTACTAAAGGGATCATATGGAACTGATAATCATGCCCCAGCCCCCTGTATACATCTAGCCTGTTGATTTATCTCTGGCCCAACTGCCGCATGTTGTTCATATGTGAAAAGATACTTGGGTTACCTCCACCTTGAATGTTGTAAATAAGTGTTGCTATAAATGTGAGTGTGTGCAAATGCCTCTTCAAAACCATCTTTCAGTTGTGTGTGTGCATTTTTATGATGTGTGCTTGGGATGGAATATCTATTAGAATTACTAGATGTTACAATATTACTATTTAAATTTGTTAGGAATTACCATCCTGTTTTTTGTAGTGGTTGAACCATTTTGTAATCTCATTAACAGTTCAATAGGGTTCCAATTTTTTTGCAGCTTCACCTACAACATCTGTTTTCAATAGAAGCAATTCCAGTAGGTATGAGTTGATATACTTTATTGTGGTTTCAGTTTGCATGACTGTAATTATACAGAGAATTTTTTTTGCATAGTAATTGACAGTTTTATATTATCTTTAGAGACATAAGTATTCAAATCCTAGGTCACTCTTTTTTTGCTGGTTTTGGGATCACTTTGTTATGCTCAGGGGCTATTCTTGATACTAATCTCACCATGTGGTACCAGGGATAGAAACTTTCTCATTTGTGGGGTAAAAAGAAACATTGTAGGGAAATAGCAAATGCTGAAATGCAATGAAAACAAAGAATATGAGAGCTGATCTTCAGTAGAAAGCTTGCTCCTTGGATGTCAGTGCTGGTGTCAGGGTCCATGACAGGACAGGGAAGAAAACACTAAAGTCATACACATGATTCACTATCAGGAACAATATTGTAAATCAAGTGCCTAAAGATGATGCCTGTTACAGAGGCAGACAGTGGGATGGGAGGGAGAGTAGAGACATTGTAGAGGGAAGTTCCTGTGTAGGAACTGTTGTTGGAACACTATGCCTAGATGATCTTTGTAAAAAAAATATATTTGAATTGGGGTAAGAGAGCCCAAGTAATAGATTAGATGGCTTATTGTGTGCTTAGAATACAGGATATCTATGTCCTGTCCCTAACACCAAGAGTAATAATAATTTAATAAGTAATAAGAATTTAATAATTAATAATTTATTTTTGATGTACAGAGCACCAAAGTTATTGATATTATATAATATAGTGCTCTATATATGTATGAGTCATCATAGATTTCAATCAGCTAATAATACCTGCTAACATCCTTTTGCACAAAATATCTTTTAATATGACAGAGCACAAAGGTAAATCAAGCATGAAAAACAAACTATTTAGAAAGAAAAACAATTTAGCCAAACAGAAAATTAGAGTAAAATTTTAAGAGCTGGAATTAAGGAGATAACACCTCAAAAACAATAGAGGAGGACTGGAGAGAGCTCAGCAGGTAGAGTACTTTACCTTGCATGGAGTTGACCTGGGTTCCGTCCTCAGCACCAACACCAACCCAAGTTTTGCCAGTAGTGATCCTCTGAGCACAGGGCCAGGAGAAAGCCATGCCCACCACCACGTGAGCCCTTCAACAACAAAGAAAAGGAAATTATATACATGAGTGCTTAGATGAAACTAATAAAATCTGGTACTGAGATAAAAACATAATTGGCACTCAGATTATTACTGATGAAATTAAATAAAATCTGATACTGAGAAGGAAAAGATTGGCATTCAGAAGACACTTGACCCCAAAAGGGACTTCCTGGGCCAAAACACTACAGTCTTTCAAAACGTGAGAGATAGAAATTTATTTGCTACAGTTTCCTAGTAAGTATAAAATTACCCCAATTCTCATGTTTCTAATTCCAAAACTCTTGACTAAGAATAACACAACCTCTTACTTGGAACCACAAGATGGAGTGTACAAAGAAATTAGTTGAGAGGCGTGTCTGTGAGCAATTCATTTGCTTACTCAGCCACTACCAAGTCCTGGGAACTTTCTAATTAACACACCTTGAACTGGGTGTTAGGAATTTGAATCCACTTCACACATAGAAATCAGGAGCATGAGAGTTATTTCAATCTTGTCCAATATTTCAGAGCTGTAAGGGAGCACTCTTATTTGTCAGTATGTTTCCTTTAGTGTAGACTGAGATAATAGCCACATATTTTCCTTCAAAGGTGTAAGAGGTGACTTGTGAGAAAGGTTCAATTTCATCAGCACACTAATAAATTCTGAGTAATACTTTCCTTTAAGTTTGAAGAACCACATATCTAGTACCAATTAGACTTTTATCAGAATATTCTTGTAATTTTCTGGAATTATAAGTGTAGGTTTCCATCATTAAATGACCTCCATAGTTACAGGTTTTCTACCCATGTGATATTACAGTCAACTTAGTTTAGAGAAAATAGTGTCAAATGACTCTTGCTCAAATTTCAGTTTTCCTTTCATTACTGTTCTGACCTTTTTAGCATGCATCTCACTGAGACTAAGCCCTCTACCTATTGAAAAAAGGAAACAAAGTGTACATGCACTGGCCCATAGAGTTGTAGCAAGTCTTAAGTCTAAATATATACAAAAATAAATCACTTCTCTACAGCAGAATTCTGTTCATGCAATTTTAAGACTGTTGCCATTTTTTAATCAGCAATAACTACTAAAATCATCAATTCTACTAGAATTATTTGTCTTTTTCAGCCTTTTCTAGAATACTGTGTAATTATCACTTCAATCACTTGTATCACTTGTCTTCCCATTTTTCAGTGATTTGCTCGAGCGGGCACCAGTTACATAGCCATATGTCCTGTCGAGACTAAGTGTAGCCCAAGGGCATCTGCTCATTCCAGGAACACAAAAGCCTCAAACCATTCCTTCAGGTCATGGAATGAGGTCTATAATTGTTACTGGTTTTTGGCATATCAAATGCAACACAGGTAGCTTGCCAGGCTCTGCCATGTAGGTTGTACACTCTCAGTAGTAAGTTCTCATCTCATGCATTTACTGAAGAACCTCAACAGGGAGAGATTGGCTTTTCTCTTGGGTGGAGCACTGAGGAGCTGTGGATTGCAGGTGTTGAGAATAACTGATCTCATGGTGTGGGGGGGTTCCTCTGGCTTCTTGTTAGGCTCACTGGGATGACGGACCATGGCTAGAACCTGCCTAGAACTCTATACAGTGTATAAATGTGAAAGATCCTAGGAAGAACCTGTTCCTAACTTCCAGAATTATCTAAGACTGTTGCACGGTCAAGGAGTGGCCATGCACTGGCTCAGCTATGGTCTGGTGTGTCTCTTCGGTGTTGCTGGCTGTGGTGGTTGGGAGCTCAAAGCCACACCCACGGACATGGAGGTGGAGGAATGGGAGGAAGAGCCCAAATCCCCACTCCAAGTCCAGTCAGGATGCTCCCTCCCCAGCATGTGTGAGCAAACCCTAGGAGCTATGTTGAACTCAGCCAGGGGCTGGCTGAGCCATTTAACAACCTCCAGAACTCCATGGGATGCTCCACGTGGGGCTGAGCAATGTAGCTGTGGGTCGGAGTGGTTGGGTCTGGAGTGTCTCTCTTCCGGTGTTGCTGGCACAGCTGTGAGTCTGTAGTAATTATATATAGATGTATTTCAATGTGGGAATTTTCTTATTACAAAATACATTTTAAATGTCTATAATATTACATGAGAGACTCACAGACATGGGGCAGAGCTGCTACTGGCTCTCCCTGTGCCCAGCCGCTCACGAGGCGCCCGGGAGGGAAGGCGGGTTCTAGTCCTGCACCAACATCCCAGCAGAGCCTCGCAACAAGCCAGATGACCCCCCCACTCCATGAGGGGCTCCATTTTCCACATTCAGACTTCCCCCTCGTCAGAACTCCACCCAGCAGACCAGCCTATCACAGCCTGGCTCGTGCGGCCGCTTGGGGCAGCGCGGTTCATCAATAAATGCTGGATTTAGAGATGTGTATGCTATCCACACAGCAGAGCCTGGCAAGCTACCCGTGTCGTATTTGATATGCCAAATACCAGTAACGATTATAGACCTCATTCCCATGACCTGATGGAATGGTTTGAGGCTCTTTATGTTCCTGGAGCAAGCAGGTGCCTTTGGGCTCTACTTGCATGAGACAGGATATATGGAGATGTTACTGGCACCCGCTCGAAAGCAAATCGGTGATGAACGGGAAGAGCGGTGATACGGTGATAATATTACATACAAAAAATATGTGTACACTTGGTTAACTAATGTTCTTCAAAAAATAGTTTAATATAAATCGATCACATATAGTAAATTTTCATGTTATTAAAATTGTTTACAAACATTATTAATAGTGTCTGCATTTAGAGATATATGGCTAATAATTTTACCACATAGTAAACCATGATTTATATTTGATCAATCCTTTATTTAACTCATTTGAAATACTTGTTTTTAGTAATTTGTGGCAAAAGCAGTTGCTATTTTGGTAGTGGTGGTTACTGGGTTTATTTTATAAACAAGTCTATAGAAAACATTTCTGTGCATAAATATTTTTATTAAAATTTTACTATATAGAGGAATTTTCCATAACTGAAATAACTAGGTAAAAAAATCATGAACTTTTCTAAGGTTTTTACTAACATATTGTGAGATTCTACTGCCGAAGTTATTGTGCTATTTAGACAATATAAAAGCAAATCAATTTTTAAATCTGTCTTGACATAATAACCTACTTTCATCATGACCAATTTTGTAAGTAAAATGTACCTATTTATTACTTATGTTTATATGATTAATAAAGTTAAAATGGTGTCATGTTTATTGATTTGAATTATTTTTGCCATGATTAATCTCATTTTGTCTTTGCTCTGTGTTTAATACCTTCCTTGTTGATTTATTTTACTTTAAGAGAATTAATTATCCAGTTATCATTACTCATAATATTTTCAAATTTTTTCATTCATGTTAATATTGCCTATGAAGTTCGGCTATATGAGACTGTTAGTTTTTGTCCAGCTTGATTGAGACATAATCAACATATAACATGATAAAACGTAATATGCAAAGCATTTAGTTGATAAATTTTATAATGTAAAATGTTACCAACATGGTATCACAGTTCCATAATCCATTACACCACATAATTACCACTTTTGTGACAAAAAGTATTTTTCAATCAAAATTTCCAGACAATTTCTCCCATTCATTGCTGAATGTTTTATTATATTTTGGGAAGTAAGGAGAATCTCTTCTGCATTCACAAAGCAGAGCATTCTTTTAATAAAAAAACAGCATCTATGTTCCAAGACTTAGAAATCGAGAATATAGTTTAGGAATTAATTAGGACTGTTCTGTATTAGGGAAGCAAGTTTCAAATCTTCAGCAGGAGATTACTAAGTATCTCTGGTACAGAGAGAATTGGCACCAACCCAGACACAGCTCTATTTATAGGCCACTCCAGATACCTCCAGTGTTACGCATCTAGACAATGATGAGGACCCAGAATTCTGGCACTTGGAAAAGAAAGGGTGTGTACCGACATGTCCATAAATCTGTGGGGACCAGGATCAGAGCAGGGACAAGGAGCGGGAGGAAATCGGGAATAGGGCAATGCTAAAGTCTACTTCTACTAGAGAAGAGTGCACAGCAAATGTCTGAGCTTCGGAAATTGTAATGTAAAAAGAAACTCTGAAAGGAGTTCGATTAGCGCCTAATTCTTAGGTTCTCTGTTTGACTGTTCTCTGACTCTATTTGACTCTATGCTGAGTAAGGACAAACCTCTAGCTAACCTTGCATTTAAATTCTACAATTCCATTTTTAGCAAGGCGCCTGAGTAGGCACCTCTCCTCCTCTGCCCCCCTTCCCCGGAATATTAACCTTGGCTAAGAAATAATCATTGGCACTGGGTATGATGCACTTACTACGATCCATCCTTGTTCTAAGTCCTTATGCTCATTAAATCCAAACACGTTGAACTGTCAGGACACAGCACTTGCTGTTTCATAGTTGAAGTAATAACGACACAGAGACATTAACGTGTGCAAGGCGCCAGCAAGAAAGCAAGTCAGGATTTAACATTAGAAAATCTGGTTTGTGTTAGCACCTTTATAATATTCTGTTTTTACCAATATAAAAATGTTATGTAAATATTAAATTTAACATTGTAAGTAGGAAGATATATACTTGAAAAAAATATGTGAGTACTTCTTTAGATATCAGTCTTTATCTATTAAAGTCAAGGATGTAAAAGAAGTCTTAGAAATGACTTTAAAATTTTAGAATTTTCCTGGCTTCTAGATTTTACACCTTCCAGTACTTCTATTGGAAAACAAATAATTACAAATAAACACAAGTTTAAGATATTTTTATAGCTTGATGTTATTTCTGCTTGTGATTGTTTTACAAGGGAAACTGGATGTTTGTTAGCTAGTAAAGCTTCACACAACCTTAACTGGCTCTTATAAATTGTGCTCCAGGCTGTCTCCCTTGTACGTTTATTGATTTGTATGGTAGGTGTCCATTCGTATATCTCTCATGTTTTCATGTGTATAGCAATAGATGAGAGGATAAGTAAATGAATGATTCAGTGAAAGAATAAATTGTCTTCTACAGTGTCACTTTATATATTATTCCTTAATATTAACAATAATGCCTAATACCAAACCAATGTATATAATCTCAAAGACAACAAACCACTAAGATATATTTTACTGGCAAGTTATACATAAAGATACATGTTTAGTAAGATTAAGACTCCTTTAGACAAAATACAAATTTAGTCTCACTGACACTTATGACCTTTCAAAGTAACGCTTCTTTTTTATATTAGATGATTTTAACATATTAGATTATGTAATTACATGGTATGGAGGTTTATCATTTTAGAGCCCTCATCAACGTTTCTTACTGAAAAAAAAAAAAAAGCCGTTTCTGGTTTTGGGGAATATGAAATTTCTCAATATTACATCACCTATTCATGGAATACCTCAGACTGGGAAGGGGGTAACATGAATCCTTATTCCAACGTCCTAGGTTCCTAAGTGCAGGCATATGACTTTGGGTATGTTTTCCAAACTGCTCTATTTCTCAATTTCCTAATCTGATAGATTGAACCGATAATATCCCTTACTTTACAGACACTTTCTGAGGGTTTAAATGAAGCAATCCTAGAGAAACTCTAGTGAAAGTGTCTGATACAGAAAGTGCTGCATTAATATTTGCTGTTTCCCTTCCTTGTTTCCCTTCCTTGCAATAGGCGCTTTCATTCTCACAAATCAGTAACAAGCTTATGTTAGTTTAGTGAATGCAGTCACACTCAAAGGAAAAGAAAAGGACAAATATCTAGTGAGAAACCATTAGACCATCATCATGGCCCTCCTATTGAGTTCCAAACAGCTGGTTTCCTCTGGAGAAAAGTCATTTTGACAGTTCTCATTAATCAGACCAATCAGAATTGCATTTTCTCTGTGATGTCTTGCCAAATCAGCTTTTAGTAGCAGTCAGATTAGGCAGGACTCCGCTGCAGTAACAAACAAAATTGCATTAGCTTACATAACCAGTGCTTTCTTTCTTGCTCATGGCTGCCGCTCCTGCTCTCTCATTCTGGACTAGCCTGAAGTCTCTGTAGGAGGGAGCACTGAGGACTTCACATCAGAGAAGCAGAGTATAGCAAAAGTGTGAAAACTCTCTCTCTCTCTCTCTCTCTCTGATTCTCTGTCTGTCTGTCTCTCTCTTTCTGTCTGTCTGTCTGTCTCTCTCTCTCTCTCTCATTATCTGCTTGGATGAGACATACATTACTTTTGCTCACTTTCATTGACCAAAGCAAGTTTCATGGCCAAATGTGGGTTCAGTAGGGAGGAGATATTGATCCACAGTAGTAAAATCTATTATGTGTCCTTATTCCTAGCATTATTGATTCTTTTGTTTTTCTTTTTAGTTTCAGTAGATTATTTTCCCCTACCATTAATGTAGGGAAAATTTCTACGTTACTATGCTTATTTCTCTTTTCTATGATGACTAAATACTCTGGGAAATTTGGTATGGAATAATAGAAATTTTGGTCCTCTTTGTAAAAAGATTAAAGTGGCTTTTAATTTTTTTTTTGTTTCTGCCAAGGATGTTAGCACATCATTCCTTGAATTCATTAAAAATCAGTACTCATGAATTTCTGTATTTTTCCAACAGTATAAATACATATTATAACCAATAAATGTATTTTCTCATCTAAAATTTTTGCCTTGTGGGGTCTTATAGTTATTCTTTTTTATGTTTGAAAAAAGTGTTGTTAATTAAGTGGTAAAAATAAACTGCTGGCATCTCTAAGTTTAAAAAAGGCAGGCAGAGAGAGGGGGTGGGGGGTCTTTCATTCTAGCTCTCTTACCAAACTATAGTATTAAAAGAGTAGGCATCTGCTTGGGTTTAGAAAGTGATGTCAACTCTTAATGGAATTGGTGAACTTGGAGGCTGTTCATTATTTAATGATGGTAATGTGCTCTGAAAGCATTCTCCTGTTCCTGTGCCTTACATTGCCAAGCCACCAAAATCAAGAAAATAAATTACTTTTGGAAGACATTCTCTCTATGAGTCAGGGAAAAAATAACTTCTGCATAATTTATGCAGAAACTTCACATGCAGTTTCCAAAATTCCATTAACTAAACTGAGATTGCAGAGTATTTTTTTATTGAAATTGTTTAGACTTGTCTCAATTAGATACCTTATCTTTATGAAATGGACCAGAGAGAGAACTTAAGTAAAGTAAGCTGCTTTCTTCAGTGGCCTCCATAAAATTAACTATTTTGCAAAAAATATAACTCCAGTAGTGTGTCTACATCTTTTCTTTTATTATCATCCCCTGGAACACTTGTAGACTTTTTCCTGATCACAGACTTTTTCCTGATCTCAATTTAATACCACATATATTGGATGTTTTATACATAAAAAGCATTTTTTTAAGCTTCCATGAGAGTAATATTGCCCCCATTGAGAAAACAAGGTCATAAGATCGATGTTTCTCCTCTCTCATTCATTTCTCCTTATTTTACACATGCCATAATTTTCTGTTTCTTCCTCAGTCTTGCCCTTTTGCTTTTTTTCTCATCTCTAGATCTTCTATCTCCAGATTTTGTATTATATCTTCTTTAACAACGTCCCCATTTTTTATTGAACCCAATAATTTCACAGGTGCAAGATTGATATCTATTGAGTTTTATTAATTTATGGTTCAATTTATTTCTGCTAGCGCTTTATATTAAAAAATTGATTTTAGTTGCCAAAAAAGTTCATGTCATTTATATGAATAAATACACATAACTGCAAACCCACATGTATGCCAGATAGCCAGAGAGAAAAAAAGAACGGGTTATACCTTTAACTTTCATCCTCTCCATATCAAATCTGAGGCTCTTCTTTGAAAATGTTCTGGTCTGTCAACAGACCCATCATTCTTCACATTACATGACTCATAATTTCAGATATGATTTAAGTTTTCCCTCTTCTTTGTTCTCCACAATCTAATTGATGAAATTTAATTCTTCATTTTTCTTGAATCTTTGATTTTAGCTTTTATCCAAAATACCATTGCCAGCAACTTTTTCCTCAACCAGTGACATCTCACCTGCAGTCAGTTCCCACATCTTTCCACGTCACTGCTCATAAAGACTCAATTATTTTTACACATGGTTATTTACTTGACACATAGCCAGATGTCTGATTCTGCTGCTGAACCTCTTAAGAACATGAAGATACCACAGAAGAAATGTAATCAATTCAGCATTACTGTTATTTGCCAAATCGTAGCCCCAAAGTTTATTTGTTAAAGTCCTAACCCCCAAGGTGAAAATATTTGGAGAAAAGCCATTTGGAAGATAATTAGGTTTAGATGAGGTCATAATCCCAGCGCCCTCACTATGGGATATGTTCTTTTTATAAGGAGAAATATCAGGGCTGGAGAGATAGCTCAGCAAGTAATGAGCTTCTGTGGCATGTTTCTGAACTAGGTTTAGCCCCTGGCACCAGTTAAAGTCCCTGAGCACAGAGCCACAAGTAAGCCCTGAGCACAGCCAGGAGGAAGCCCTGAGAACAACCTCGCCCACCCCCCAATAAGGAAAAAACACCAAAATTCAACCAAAATGGCACTGGCCTTGGATTTCTAGTATAAAATAAATTTCTGTCGTTTAAGTCACCTACTTTACGGATTTTGTTATTGTAACTGAGCAGACTAATCCAGTGATGGTCAGGAACTTGCTTCAAAACTGAATATCTCCATAATGAAATATTCAGATCTAGCTAGACCTAATTCCTTGCATAAACAGTTTAGAGTGAAATCACCTTGATTTGACGTGGTTAAAGTGATTTTCAAGACAATGATTTCAATAAGGATCGTTACTGTCAAGTATCCTTTCTAAGGGACATTCTTGCTAAAGCAATCTATAAGGCCCAACCATTGTAAAGTATTTACAAATCAGGATGTTTTTCTAATTCTAAGAGAAGATCAGCTATATCTCAATTCAAGATACCTTGGTTTTTTTAGGTCAACAATATTATTAAGAGGAAAGAAGTTCATGACTTATAATATTTAACAAATTTAACAAGTACTGTTTGTGTTTGCTGTTAACCAATACTATTTGCATATTTTTTAAGCCAAGCCTTAGAACAGGAGTTAACTAATAGAAGAGTTTCAAACTTCCTGGATCCTGTAGGCTTAGCCACAAGGCTGTGTTCAGCTCTTTCCTATACTCTAGAGTTGCTTTTGTTTGCTGAAGTACAGATCTGCATCTTGTCTCATAGTTAGGATCTAGAGAAGCCATTAAGTGAGTTGCTCATTATACCTCCCTCTTTATTTTGTCTCAGCAGATGTTGGTGTTTCTTTATCTTCTCCCTGCCCCACCCTCACTATCTTTTGTATAGATGAATAGGAGGAAAGTTCTTTCCCCACCCACACTAAATTTTTCAAATGCAGATTACCGAAGAGACAATCCATGCTGGTGCTACAATGAGAACATCTTAGTCATTGAGTTTTCTGGAGAACTAAGAGCAGGAATCCATAATATGAAATTAAAGCAGGCATTCATGACTGAGGATTTACTCATTAAATTTTAAAGTGAATAGTCAGAATCTAGGCATTTAAGCTTTGTCGTATACTTTGAAGAATAATTTTTCTTTCCTCAAGTCAAAGTCTGTACCCTGAAAAATATTTAAGTTTAAAAAAATCTTTTTCAGTTACATGAATTTTCCTTTTGGAGTTGTATGTAAAGCCCAAAATAATTGTGCTCATGCTTCATTTCCTCCTCATAAGATGATTTGTGTATATTTCACGTGTCCTGCAAAGTCATAAAGCAGCATTCTATTCATTTTAGGAGCCTAATTCTACTTATTCCGTCCACACACTAAATGCTAAACTATGAGAGGATTATATTGAGCCGAGCATAATTCCAAATACACCCTTAGTATATAAAACAGACATTTATTCATACCTAAAACAATGAGTACCCCATTTCCTGTCTCCACAAATGAGGCCTCTCGTGAGACTTATTCTTCATCACCATGCCTGAGGCCACCCACTTGAGAGAAGCCACCCTAGGTAGCCATTCTATCCTTTAAAAGTCACAAATTAAGCAAGCGTAGATCTTATGGTGCTGCAAGATTAAAAGTTAACAAACTTTTTTAGTTAAAAAATGTAAAACTAAAAATTTGCTTCCCATATATGTACCACATCAAACAGAAATGGCCGATAGGCCACCCAATCCTTAAGTACCCTGAATTTAGTCCTTGACAATTTTTTCTATGGAGGACAAACTCTGGAGTGCTCAGTACTTACTCTTGATTCTGTATTGGGGGGTCACTCCTAGAGGTGGGACGTAGGAGACCAGAGGGGAATCCAACCTGGGAATCCATACCCACTATACTATTGTCCTGGTCAGTCCTTGGCAATTTTTGTACATGTTCCTCTTTTCTAAAAATGAAACAATAAATGTTTCTTATTAGAAACTTTCCATCTAAGAGGAATCCTGGAACTTTTTCAGAAGAAAATTGGAAGCAATTTGAATATTTTCTACATGCTATACCTTTAATTTATTTAAGACAAAAATTATAAATCATTAAGGGTTTCTGAGTGTCAGAAATTTTGATAAGTGTTTGTGTGTGTGTGTGTGTGTGTGTGTGTGTATGTGTGTGTGTGTCGGGAGTGGGGGTGTCCCAAACATTGCTCAGGCTATCCAGGGACTATCCTACCTTGCTCAAATTATGCCTAAAGGCACGGCACTGGGCTGCCATGAGATGGTTAAGGTGCAAACTCAGGACAGATGCATGCAAATCTATCCCTGAGAGTTGATCTTTATCCTTGGCCACAGTTTTCTATTTATGCTTCACATTCCACAGTAGCTTGCGATAGAATATTAATTTTAAATTTATTTTTCTTATTATTAAGGCTTAATGAGGGCAAAATAACTAGCAAATATAAAAACCACAGTTTTAAGCAATGTCTTTTTCATCACTGCAAAATCTTCTATAGCCACAATTTTTTTTAAATTTTTTATTATACCACAGTGAAACATACAGTTACAAAGGTGTTAATAATTGGTTCTTGGTAATACAGTATTCCAGCGCCCATCCCTCCACCAGTGCCCCATCCCCACCACCAGTATACCCACACCCCCTCCTGGCCACCCCCAGGCTGACTCAATAGCAGGCACCCCTTTTACTCTCTTTCTCTCTCTGTCTCTCTCTCTGTCTCTGCATCTCTCTCCCCATTTTTTTTCACATTGTGATAGCCACAATTTGTGTTAGAACTTCCACTTTCATCACCAGTCTCAGTTCTAGCCCCATCTCCATCCCAGTAAATTTACCCTAGATTTAGACAGAACTTTTTACTCAACACATCAGGCAGAACCAGTAAATAAAGTTGTATAGCACATTGCTTAAGAAACAGACTACTACTACCAGGCAGATAGCATAGAGGTGAAGTTAACTGTCTTGCACATCACCAACCCTGGCTCAATCACCAGCATCATTATATGGTTCCCAGAGCAATACTGGGAGTGATCCCTGAGCACCAACAGGAGTAAAATCTGAGTATCACTGGCTTTGACATAAAGTCTTCCAAAATAAAAACTAAAATTGAAAGAGAAAAAAAATTTTTATTTCTCTGGAAACTTAGACAGATCATTTAATCTTTCCAAATGCTGTTTTCTCTTCTATAAAATAGAAAGGATAATATGATATATACTTGCAGGATTACTATAAGGATTAAATGAGATAATCCCTATGAAGCATCTGGTATCTGTCACTTAAATCACTTATTTGTGGGAAACACATAACGACTACATATTGTAATGTTTTGTTTTCAGCGCCTCTCTAAAGCCTGAAATTATGGAACATTCTGAATAATTGTTTGAAATGTGAATAAAGTAGAAAAGGGTTCATTATAAAATGAGTAAAAATCTATTCCAAACCCTGGTTTGCTATACCAAAACCAATGTGAAAGCAAGAGAGATGACTAAGGTTAGATATTGGGAATATAGGTGCATGCACCAGATTATAAAAGTGACTTGTCTGTAACTTTTATTCCCTTTTTTTATAATAGCAAACATTTGCTAGAAACTTTCTATATATAGGTAGACTCTAAAAATCATGATTTTTAAAAATGGTATGACTGATTTTTATTATTTCTTAATCATGTTTATTTTATCTGTAAAGTATATTTCAACTAAGGTACTAAAAAGGCTGTTTCTGTGCCTTTATTTTCACTTAGACCCTCTTGAAACCATGATCAGGTAGCAAATTGAATGTAATACAGAGCAACATAGGTAGTAAATGCCTCCACAAAAAAAAAAAAACTAAAGAAATGGTTTCCTATGTCATATTTCTGCATGGCTCATTCATATATGCTAGTGGGGGGGAAGAGGGAACAATTATAAAAAATGGAAGAGTATCTGAGAAGAGAGTTCTTTGGAGAAAGCAAAACTTTAAGTTTCCTGTTTGTCACGACAGCAGGAAGGCTCTGGTATTACTTCATTTCCCTCCAACACAGTAAATGTACTTTTAGGGCACCATTTGGCGATCTAAGTTTTCTTACAATCCATGAGCACAGAAGACTGAAGTGCAACTCAAGTCTGGGTTAGCCAGAGACCTGTGGCAACCTTTGCAGTTAAACCCTACTGGTGTTGAGGAACCTTCTGTGTTGGGGCACAGTGGACCCCAACGGATATTACGGTTCTGCAGGGTCCCCTGGAGCATTCAAGACTATTGAACAGTCTCTCCCACCTCCCCGACCCCCTCGACAAATGGACAAGGGAATAAGACAACCCACTCTTGTTAGTCCAAAACTCTCCTTTAAAGTCTGGTCTCCTCTCCTCTCTCCTCCTTTCAAGTCAAGTCTGCTAGCTAACCCCTCCCAACAGGTTTGGGGTTAGGGGTCACAAGAGGTGATGTACCTTGATCCTTAAACAATGAGGAGTACAAAATCCCTTTCCTACTCCCTATCCAGGGACCTGCCCCCAGAGATGGAGCCCTGCCCTTGCACTTTAGGCCTGCCCAGGACAAAGGTGGAATCCTGGTGTGTTGTTTCCTCCCTTCCTTATATAAAGGGTTGGCTTTTTCTGGGGACATCTCATTATATTATAATTCCAGACTACAGTGCTCAGGCCAGGTGAAATTTTTCTAATCCTAACCAGGTCCAAAATCAGTTTCTTATCTTTAGGTCAAAATAGAATTCATTCCATGACTGAGCTATTAGCTTACTTAATGAGCTATTTGAGGCTGTTCGTATCCCTGAAGCAAGCAAATGCCATTGGTCTACACTGGCACGTGATAGGGTCAAATGGAAATGTGGAAATGTTACTGGTGCCCACTCAAGCAAATCGATGAATAACAGGATGTCAAGTGATCAAGTGATCCTTATGATATCTAGCCTGTCCTATGTTGAAGCCAGGCTAGCTTACTTCATGGCATGCCCTAAGTACATTCAAGTCCCATAACAGGACCCTTCTTTTGGGGTAATGAACTAAAATTCAACCTAAGAGCAAATGAGGTTTTAAATTAGGAAATATGATGGAAACTCAGGAGTAAATATTTCAGAGTTAATTAACTCCTGTATCACAAACGCATAACTTGAAATGTCTTCCTGTGTCTATACAAAAGGACATTGCTCTAATATAAGAATATGCAAAGAGTATACAGGAAAGAGAAAAGCAACATTTCACTTACAAAAAAAAAATCAGAGCTGGTAAGTCACTTCTCCTGGTTAGAAAATGGACACTTGCTGAATAGGAAACAGAGAACTGTGAACAAAGGATAATCCAACACTCTGGAAATGCTGTTCAGAAGGGATTTGATAGGGCCAGAGTGATAGTACAGCAGGCAGGGTGTCTGCCTTGCACACAGCCAAGCTGTTTGATCCCCGATATCCCATATAGTCCCTGAGCACTGCTAGGAGTAATTCCTTAGTATAGAGCCAGGAGTAGCCAAAAAGAGGGAATTTGATAGTTATGATAGTTATGGTGGCTCAAAAGCAAGATCCTTGGTACAAAGAATTGACATGGTGTCCACCTGGATTCTTAAATCACCTGGAGGAGCAAAGGATCCCAGAAGATATTTGATTCCAGGGGAGTGTAGATTTGAGACACCAGTGACCCTAAAATATAGAAATGAACCTGATGTGATAAGAAAGCCTAAAAGTGTGAGGTCTGCAGAGAGAAGGATCTCAAAACTGCCCACAGAAATGCCCACCAGAGAAAACTCACCTTAGAAATATGCCCAGGCCAAAAACCAATATCTGACTATATCTGTCTCCTTCACACCTTCCCTTCCTTACTGTGGAGGAACAGTATAAAAGATCAACCTAAAAGTCTGGGATGAAAGATGGTTACTGGGCCAGAACAATAGTACAGCAGATACAGCGTTTGTCTTGCACATGGTCAACATGAGTATGGTTCCCTCATAGACTACATGGTCCCCCAAGCACTTCCAGGAGTGATTCCTGAATAGAGAGCCAGAAATAAGTCCATGGAATCATTGGGGGTGGCCAAATATGTCTGTGTATGTATGAAATGTATGTATACATATACATATATGTACATAGCCATATATACATATATATTTCATGCATGCATATATATACATACATATATGTATATGTGTATATATATATACATTTCATGCATATACATATATATGAAACAAAGTTAGGAAGATGATAAATTAGAATAAAATTATAAGTGTATTACATTGCCCAGTCCTATTGTTTTCAAAAGGGCCGAAACTCACAACTAATTCCCCCCACTCCTCTCTCTCTCCTTAATGCACTTACTTATTTCTTTCTTTATCTTGAGGAGCTCTAAATTTATCATTAAAATGAATTTAAATTAATTTATATTATATAGGTCAACAAACCAATTTTCACTCTCTGTTAATCAATATTGTGTTGCAGAGAGCAGAACTTGCTTATTCCTAGCCCCAGCAGCACTCTACACATACTAAGTGATCAATGGATAAAAGTGATTATAACTTAAAACACCACTTCTAGGGCATTGCCAAAAGACAAGTCACCTTAAGAATCACTCCCTTTTTCTCTATAAACATTGCACTGCCTGCTGCTTACAAAGAAACGTATTGTATTATGTATGCTCTCTCAACTCCTACCTTTGTTTGCAGATACCAAGCCTTTTTCCAATCATTAAAAAAAAATAAATCACACTTGCACATTCCAAACTCGGGAGAAAGTTAAATATTTACAAAGTTCTGCATGGCAAGTGAAGAATAAGTCATTGACACATTCCCTATAAGAATGATTCTTTATGTAATTTTTGAAAACCCTATCAGATATTTGGCATGAACATGAAAGTACAAATTCCTCTGACCTTTGATGTTATCACTGCTTTTAAGTTCCTCAGATCCATTTAAGAAAAAATGTAGCAAGACAAACAGAAACTGCTCATAACGTTAGAAATACTGTATTCTAAACTTCTTCATCTGCCCATTGCCATCACCTGCAAGACAAAGAAGAGTAAAGGAGAATTTTTTCAATTTTTTCTTTTGCTTTTCCCGGCTCTATTGTCAAATATTAACTTTTCAGCTATGTGCTGTTACCGGATGTTGATGGATTTTAAGAAAGCAGGCACTTATTCATTTTTATTATCTTCCTTTAAATGATCATAGGATGGGGATGGAGAGATAGGGACACTCCCATACACGCAGTAGGGCAGCAGAGAGAGCACTTACACGTGGCCAGCTTGGGCTCAATCCCTGGCACCCTATATGGTTCATGATCACTGCCAGGATTAATTCCTAAGCACAGATCCAGGAGTACTGGCACATGTGGCCAAAACCAAACAAAATAAAAGTTACCCATATGATAGTAAAATCTTTATAGAATTGGAAGAAATCATCAATATTACACTGTCACATTCTTCTATTATGGTGGCCTAAGCAATATCATAAAATGGATGTGCCAGATACACTAATTCTATACAGTTTGTAAAAGCTATAGCTAAATTTTTCTTTGGTCTTAACTACAAAGATCATCTCAGGACCTAATTACTTTTTGACATGACACAATTTAACATTTCCTCAATGTACTATTTAATAAACCTCAATGTACTATTTAATAAACCTTATGATCTGTAAAATAGGGTGGCTGAGCTATTTTAATACTCCACAGTCTACCAAAAAAGTCAATCAACTTTAGCCATCTTTCAAAATTACAAGTAAATCTTTGTGGAAAAAATGTATACTGAAGGAATATTGGATAGCTATATCCCAAATTGGATAGCTATTCCCAAACTCTTTCCAAGTCATAATATCTTGCCCTTAGAATTCTTTCAATATTCAAGCTAAACTAAAAGACAGTTTCAAGTTTGTCATAATCCCCTCAACAGGCCCCTTCTATCCCAGTCACAAAGATAAATTGCTATTTTCACACCACTTAGTCTAAAATTACATTCCCAGAGTCGCCATAGGTGTTCCAAGAAGAGAATTACATTTGGCAAATACATATAAGCTGATTTCTCTATTAAGCCATCAAATGAGAAAGCTATCCTCCTTACAAAGTAAAAACCTATGTTTAATGTGTAGCCAACTTCTTACTCTGATTTTTCTCTCCCTAAAAGACCTTGAAAGTAAGAAGCAAGGTATTTCAAATAAATTGAATACAGAAGAAGGTGAACGTGCTGCCTGGCATGACGGAGATTCTTTGCAGCTTTAGCATCAATGAATCATCTTTTCAGGAGCCAGTTATAAAACCTGAACCACACCTATTTTCAGGCCCCAGATACTTAGATACTTGGGTAAAATTGAAGATAACAATGAAGATAGATGTAAAAATAGGTAGCTAGTAATAAATGTAAGGACACAATTAGAAAATTCTTCTGTTGAAAGGTAACAAAAGTATTCATATAATTATAGACCCCTCACTCAATATTTATTGCATATATAGTTAAAATTCTTAATCTAAGATAAAATGAGAGCATATATATATATATATATATATTAAATATAGGCGTAGATAGATAAATCAAGACATACTTTTTGTACTTCTACTTAGTTCTAAATAAATACTAGATACATGTTATTACTCTTTCACTTCCTATAAAGGAATCCTCCACTATTCTTGAAGATCAAGCAACAGTCAATCATTTAGATATTTCAGACAAAACCTTGTTAGAAAAAATGGGTCATCCTCTATATTGATCTGAAATCTCCTCAGTTCAAAGGGACGTTTCTACTCACAGATCCCAAGTGTGTCAAGTTGACCCTTGCAGCTGCAACCACAAGGCCTATCAGTGTTTTTTGTTTTCTTTATTGTGCACTCACCAATTAATGATAATCGAATAAGCAGACATAGGTCAAATTGACTATCAAAAATTCAGAGTCACAGCTTTCCCCTCTTCCTCTCTACAGATCACATTTTTCTCCCATGACCTTAACATTCAAGTATCACATTCCTTCCTATGTTACATTATATTTAATTTTAGATGTCAACATGTTCTTCACTAATATGTGAGATATTTGCTGGTATCAAAATGATTAGTGTCAAGCAGGCAAAAACAACTGGTGTTTGAGTAATCCCACAATGCTTTGTTTGAGATGCACCTCTTGGACATGCATTATTATTATTAGCCATACACCACAAAGTATAGAGTTGGCCTGAGTTTTAATGAAGACAAACATTTTACAGCATTGTCTGAAAAAGGCATCTCAGAAAAAATATTCTGCACTGACTCCTCATTCTCTCCATCTGTATTTTTTTTAGTCCGTTTCCTTTTATTTATTTATTTTTTGTCTGTATTTTCTCCCCTTCCAAGCTTTTAGTGGCCACTATCAACTTCATGGCTGAATTTTTTCTGCAAATAACCAGTTTTATAAACAAGAAAATGATCAAAACCCTTCAAAATATGTCCTTCAAAGGAATGCTCATAAAGGAATTTTCTACAGATCTTTGCATCACGATTGATCTCGGATGCATGTAAGTCATGAAAGATGCTCATTTTCACAGTTTACTCCAAGAAGTACTAAAGCTCCCACAGAGATATCCTCAGAATCATCCCAAAGGAAATGGCAAGGTTATCTAAAAGAACACCTTCTCTAACCCAACACCCTTTCTCTGTCTATCTGCCTCGATCTCCCTCTCTTTGTATGTCTGTCTTTCTGTCTCTTTCTCTCTCTCTCACACACACTACATTTAATGTTCACTATTTAACTTTTATTTAAAAGTTTGTGTAAGATTTCATTTGGAAAATATGTACTATTAAGGGCTAGAGAGATGGGTAGAGATGTCCATCTAGCGAGATGTCTTGAGGAGCAGGGATGGGGACATGGTATGACAGGCAAGATTTTGTCTTTAGTTCATCAATATTTAATGTAATGTCACCTTAGAAAAGAAATGCCCTAATGTCATAAGTCTCCTATTCAGGGCCCCTTTTCTGGAACCCTCTGCATTTTTAGGAAAGAATTTGAGGTTTTAAAATCATTACATGCTAGGGAAAGCTTTCTCTGGTAAAAATATCTCATATCTGTATGAGTATTATGGCCCCAAAGGGCTGAGCCCTCACAGTTAGAACAAACCAGAAATAATTCAACCTTCACAGAGACTAAAGCACAGCTTTATATCATATTAATTTCTATAATTAGAATGGGATGACATGGGATTGTTAGTGTCCCTAGGCTCTTACATAATGAAAATGACTAATAAGGTCAAAATGAACAAGATCATACATTTCATTGTAATTTTACAGTTTTACACAGGTTATTAGCAACAAGAAATAAGCAGTAAGTATAACTTTAAGAGAAATAAGAGAAAATATATTTAGAGCTGCAAAATATGCAGATTATATGAATTTATAAGTGGACGAACTTAAAGTTTTATTAATATGTTCAAAAGGTCCCCCAAAGGACATTTATACATTTGGCATAGAAATCATAAAACAAAACTAAGTGAAAACTTTGGACACACACAAAAAAAGTAACATATTAAATATCAATGAATATGTCTAAGATTAGATTATTTTATATGCTGCAGAGGACAAAACTAGTAAACTAGAAGCAAATGGGAATAAAATCAAGGAAACAGCAAATGAAAAAGATAAAAAGGGAAAAAACAGAGAAAAGGGGAAGAAATACAAGAAGCACAGAGAGAAACTCTAGCAGCTGAAGTTCCGGGACTAACAGAAAGCAAATGGGCATGAAAGAAGAAACTGCAGTCCTACTCTTACTTTACATGACACCTTAATGACACAACGTATATATCCTACAGTTCACCAAAAGTACATAATTCAGTCATTTTAGCATATTCACAGAGGTGAGCAACTTGCATCATAATCAATTTTAAACCTTTTTATCACCTCGAAAGGAATTCCATCTCCTGTTTCCTCCTCAGCCCAAAGGTAGAAACTAACCAACTCTATGTCTGAATATTCCTCCTGTGAACATTCCTTATGAATGAAATCACCAAAGCAAGTCTTTGCTGACCAGCTTCTTCCATCTGACATCTTCCCAGAGTTGATCTTTGCTATAGCATATATGCTACAAAATAAATCATGCATCCGTATCTTCCTCAGTAATATACACAGTAAATGATCACTGATCTGTCTTTTTATGTTATTTAATGAGCAAATAGCTAGAAAAACTCAATGATTCATTTTTTAATTTTATAATAAATGATAATAATCATTATCCTTAGAACTATTAAGTAGCTTTTACTTTTAAAGCTACAAAGCACAAACTTTATAACAATACAAGGCTTATGCTTTATTTTGATGTCAGGAATCAAATCCAAGAACTCAAATATTTTACTTGTTTCATGTATTTATTTATGTATATGAGGCCATATCCAGTGGTACTCTGCGGTTTTTCCTCGTTCTGTGCTGGACTAACACCTGGCAGTGCCCAGGAGGCCCTATGTATCACTGTATCACTGTACCACTGTCTTCCCATTCATCATCGATTTGCTTGGCGGGCACCAGTAACATCTCCATATGTCCTGTCTCATGCAAGTAAAGCCCAAGGGCATCTGCTTGCTCCAGGAACATAAAGAGCCTCAAACCATTCCATCAGGTCATGGGAATGAGGTAATTGTTACTGGTATCTGGCATATCAAAACGACATGGGTAGCTTGCCAGGCTCTGCCGTGTGGGTAGCATACTCTTGTAATCATCTCAAAAGGCCCTATGTAGTAGCAGGTATTCAAACTGGAATCGCAGCTGCCACAGCTGTATGCAAGGTCTATCATTGCCTCTGGTACTATTGCTCCAACTCTATTTCATTATTTTATTTGTTGTATAAATTTTCTATGAATAGTTTTAGTAATGTCTCTAAATATCTTCAAAATTTTATTGTTTGTCTCTATGTCATGACTATAAAATTCAACTGTCATGTGAGATATAGGGAAAAGGTTGAGAAAATTAATCATCAGAGTATTCTAGTGATCACCTGCACCAGAACTGAGTGCTGAAAAAAGGTAAAGTGACATGCATGTTACCCTATCAGTGGCTTATGGTAATCAACAATGCCTAAAATGAGAAAAAAAAATGGAAAGAAGTAAAAAGAAAAAAGTGCTAGTCTTAAAAGCAGACTGAGGATCAGGAGGGTGCCTGGGGACATCGGGTGGAGGTTGGTGAACACTGGTGAAGAGATTGGTGTTGGATCACTGTATGTCTAAAACTACATAGTAACGTGGTGATTTGGTTAAAAATCATTTTAATTTGAAAAAGGAACATCAAAGGAAAAGCGAGTACTCTAGAGAAATAGAACTGATCTAACTTGGATGCCACTGTTAAAGATGTGGACATGAACAGGAAGTGAACAAAAATATATGTATAGACATAGGAGACATGGAAGTACATACGTAGAAGAAAATTTATTATAAGAACTGTAATGGCTATGGGAGCCTAGGCGTGCAATGAAAGCCACGAAGTTTCATAACTTCCCTTAATTATGGAAGGCAAGAAGTACCACAATATGCCATCTGCACTAGAGAGCCAGGTAAATCTATGGTGGATTTCAGTCCACTGTAAAGACCCAAGAACTGAATAATGTGAGAGTTTATTCAAAATCCTGAGAACTGATAGTGCTGATACCTAAAAAAGGGAGAGACTGGGCATCTCCATTCAAGGAGAAGAAAAGAGAACTTGCCTTTCCACCACTTTTTGCTCTACTTATGCCTTCAAAGAGCTGGATGATATCCACTCATGCTAGTGAGAATGTTCTTCTTTTCTTGGTCTAAAGAAGAGTAGACCTGATTTGTTCTAAAAAACATTCTTGCAAACACGTGAATGAAAAAAAATTTAACCCGGGGTTTAAGCATTCATTTACCCATCAGGTTGGCATATAAAATTAATCAAGAGACTAATAGCAGTTAACACCAGCAGGATCTTCTACAATATTCAATTCAAGAAGAAAATGAAATGGTAGAAATTTTAGTCATCATCCAAAAATTGTATTAGTATCCAAACTCTAAGAGTTATTTTCCATAGCCAACAATTTTAAGTAAAATTATCATTGAAATGTATCACTTGTATCACTTGTCTTCCGTTGTTCATCAATTTGCTCGGCGGGCACCAGTAACATCTCCATATGTCCTGTCATGTTAGTGTAGCCCAAGGGCATCTGTTCGCTCCAGGAACACCAAGAGCCTCAAACCAATCCTTCAGGTCAAGGGCATGAGGTCTATAATTGTTACTGGATTTTGGCATATCAAATACAACATAGGTAGCTTGCCAGGCTCTGCCGTGTGGTGGTATACTCTCGGTAGTAGGCTCTCATCTCAGACACAAAGAAATGACTTTTTAAAAGCCATAGTGATACAGAATGGGAAAGAATATTCACCCAATACCGATCTGATAAGGGGTTAATATCCAGGATATATCAGGCACTGGTAGAACTTTACAAGAAGAAAACAAACAACCCCATCAAAAAATGGGGAGAAGAAATGGACAGAAACTTCAGCAAGGAAGAAATTCGAATGGCAAAAAAACATATTAAAAAATGCTCATCATCACTAATCATCAGAGAGATGTAAATCAAAACAACAATGAGATACCACTTTACACCACAGAGACTGGCACATATTCAAAAGAACAAGAACAATAAGTGCTGGCGTGGGTGTGGGGAAAAGGGACACTCATCCATTGTTGGTGGGAATGCCGGCTGGTACAGCCTTTCTGGAAAAACAATATGGACTTTCCTCCAAAGACTAGAAATTGAACTCCCATTTGACCCAGCGATACCACTCCTGGGAATCTACTCTGGGAAGCCAAAAATATGCAGCGGAAATACCATCCCTACTTTTATGTTCATAGCAGCATTATTCACAATAGCCAGAATCTGGAAGCAACCAGAGTGCCCGAAAATCGATGACTGGATAAAAAGCTTTGGTACATCTACACAATGGAATACTATGCAGCTGTTAGGAAAAATGAAGTTATAAAATTTGCCTACAAATGGATGGACATGGAGAAGATTATGTTGAGCGAAATTAGCCAGAAGGAGAGAGACAGATACAGAATGACTGCATTTATATGCATAACATAAATATATAGGTACATATTATGATACCAATATCCAAGGTCAAGTGAAACATATATCAGGAGGTCCTGTCAAAGGTGGAAATTATCACAAACGTGTGGGAGTCAGGAGGCTAGGTAAGACAGAAAATGGAACAGTGTTCTAACAATTGTTGAGGGTACTAATGCTAACCTAGAACTGAGCATTAAATAGAGGCAAAAAGATACACATGACAACCCTTTAATGTATGTTCTGTAATCCATAGTCTGGAGGGGAAGGAAAAGAGAAAGAGAGAGAAATGGAAAGAAATAAAGAACCTGCCATGGAGGAGGGCTGGGGGAGGGGAGGGAACCGGGGGCGTTGGTGGTGGGAGATGGGCACTGGTGGCGGGATGGGTGCTGCAACACTGTTTGACCAAAACCCAAATATGAACTTTTTAATTGTATATCTTTGTAATTGTAAAAATAAAAAATTTAAAAAAATACTTATTAATGAAAAAAAATAAAAAAAATAAAATAAAAGCCATAGTGATAGTACAGCAGAGAGGGCATTTGCCCTGCAGGCAGCCAACCTGGGTTTGATCCTCGGCATAATAAAGTTATATTAGTATATTTACCTTTTGGTAATAAAAGTTATTTTAAGGATCTTTATATTCATTGATTTAGTGCTTATAAATACTATAACTTATAAAAATCCAAAGCAAAAAATACCAAAAGAAAAAACTTTCAGTAACTTTAAAAAGTTCAGTAAACTTTTCAGTTTAAAGACACAAGAAACAACAAATATTTGGTATGCTCTTCAGTTCAAAATTCTTATCACACTAAATGTCAAACCAGATTCTTATCAAACAAAGAGTTCAGACCCTGGAGAATTTTTACCCAGGTATGCTAGCACTGAGTAATCAGTTAGGAATAAAGCCAGTCCCTGGGGAAATTTTTAGTTATTGCGTACAGAGTGTGTGGTTATGTGACACTGTCCCACATGATCTAAATTCCATCACTAAGTATTATAAGATATTTCCTGCATTATCCCCATTGGAATGACCATGATACTGAAGTATAGTCTATATATCTTATCCTAGGTCAAACAGTTATTAAGTCAAGGAGTCAGGATTCAACAGCATGCATTCTGAGATCTTTAGTTTAAGTTTAGAGGGAAAAGAAATGGCATACCTAGATACAGTGCACCTGTCTCAGCAGCACCCATGAGCATCTTGACGAGAAGAGTGAATTTGATTTTACTCAGTGTTATGGCTGAAGTTGTCCCCTTAAAAGCTATACTTTGTATTCTAACCCTAGGTTCCTCTTAATGTGAACACGGTTTGAGTGGATCTTTAGGTAATTATTAAAATGAGATAATTAAGGATAAGGGATATATATATATATATATATATATATATATATCAGAGGGCTGGAGCACCTGCTTCCCCTGTGGGATCACTGGCACTACATGATCTCTGAGTACAGCTGGGTAACCCCCAATCACAACTTGTTGTGGTCCCCAGCTTATTTTAATTTATTTTATTTTATTTTATTTTATTTTTGCTTTTTTGGGTCACACCCGGCAATGCTCAGGGGTTTCTCCTGGCTCTGCACTCAGGAATTACTCCTGGCGGTGCCGGGGGACCATATGGGATGCCGGGATCGAGACCCCGCCGGCATGGGCCAGCCCCGTGCAAGGCAAAGGCCCTACCTGCTGGGCTATCACTCTGGCTCCTCCCCCATTTATTTTAAATGAGGCATTTAAATTGCAAAGAGGTGGGTCCTAATCTACTGTTTTTCTACTGCTCTAAGAATATCAGAATATCTACAGTTCTAAGGAAAGGACATTGGACAGATATGTACAGAAAAAACTGCATAAAGACACAGGAACAAGACACCTACAGTCTGAGAGGCTTCAAAAGCCAAGGCTGTCAGCACATGAGGCCTGGATTTCTTGCCTCCAGGAATGTAATACATTGTATTTCTGCGTTCAATTCATGGAATCTGTGACCTTCTGTTCTGACAACACTAGCAGTCGAATATATTTAGCATTAAAGTGTAAAAAGGACCAGAATATACATAGGAGTCAAATTAATGAAAGCAAACAAAGCCAAGCCAAGATAAAAGAGTTGTTTCTTCTATGAGCCTAAGGTTATGCAACTTTTGCAAGCTACCAGTAAACCAGTGGCGAAAAGGTTAAAAAACAGTGAAAATATGAAAAAACTATTGAGACTTCCTTTGGTATTCTGGAGAGCTCTTCATGCTCATGAAATCCCTGCTGGGTACAGAGACTAAAAATATATATACATAATAGTTACAGTTACAGTTGGTTGTAAGATTGTGGTTTATATCTGTAGACTTAAAAATCAGATTATTTTGAGTAAAGTCCTGTCTTTCCATGTGATATTTGGAGTTTTTAATATTAGTTATAATAAGCATATATATTTTATATAATTATAGTAAGTTATAATAAATACAACAAAATTGTAATAATGTAAAAATCACCTCTATTCTAGCAATCAACAGATATATGCCATTAAGAATATTTATAGTTGGCTTGCTCTCTCTCCACCTCTGGAGCAGCCCGCATCCCCCTCTTGAGATGTGTACTCTCTCTATAACTTTCCCTCCTCCTTCCCCGTCCTATAATCCCCTTAATAAAATCAGTTTTACTTCACAAAAAAGAATATGTATAGTTGACTGACCCTGGAATAACATGAGATTGAACTAACTGTTCAAATCCTAATAAGTGGATTTTCTTTGTTTTATATTTTTAAATAAATGTTTTAGGGACTTTATTTACAATTCTGTTAATAATATGATTATATTCACACAGTGCTCCAAGACCACACCCTCTTCCAGAGTGTACCACCACCACAAATCCACCAGGACTCTCCCTTCCCGTAACCTATTCCCTTAGCCTACTGTAAACTCAGTTCTGTAGTTCAGGTTCTGTTACCTTGGATATTTGTTATTACACAAGTGGATTTTCTGGGACCATAAAGATGAAGGTGCTTTCCTTGCATGAAACTGACTGTGGTTTGATCCTCCCAGCACTGCTAGGGGTAATGCCTGAGCACAGAGCCAAGAATGGTCCCTGAATACCACCAAGAGTGATACAGAAATAAAAATAAACAAATATGTGGATTTTCTTATAAGCAGACAAAAATCAACTCACGGTATTAATAAATAAAATATAAAATTGAGAGTATTTATTCTCTTATTTTTAATAAAATTTCTTTTCTATAGATAGCTTTTTTGTAAGAATACAATATAGAAGATATACACTGTATTAAACTAAATGTCAATCAACTGTTTGTGTTATCAGTATGGTTCCCAGTCAATAGGCTAATCTATAATAGAGTTTTAGGGGAATCAAAAGTTATGTATGAATTTTGGATTGCAATGGGGATTATTGTCCCTCATCCCAAATTGTTCAAGGGTCAACTATGTGAGAATGTGTATATCATATTTGTATTAAAGTCAACCATTAATTTATTTCTTTGTCCTGTTTTGTTTAATAATGTGTTAAAAACTTTTCTCTCAAGTCACAAGTCATGACTTTTAATGATTGTATAATATTCCTGTAAGAAATCACTTGTCACTTGCCTTCCCATTGTTCATTGATTTGATCAAGCGGGCACCAGTAACGTGCCCATTACTGGGTCATACCCGCAATGCTCAGGGGTTTCTCCTGGCTCTGCACTCAGGAATTACTCCTGGCGGTGCTCAGGGGACCATATGGGACGCTGGGGATGGAACCCCGGCCGGCCGGCCGCATGCAAGGCAAACGCCCCTACCTGCTGGGCTATTGCTCTGGCCTCCCCCCAATTTATTTTAAATGAGGCAATTAAATTGCAAAAGAGGTGGGTCCTAATCTACTGTTGAATGAGGTCCATTATGCTACTGTTTTGGGTATATTGAATACACTATGGGTAGTTTGCTAGACTCTGCCATGGCTCTGGGTTCATCCCAAGGGGGCCCAGTCTCTATGTCAGACAATCAACCATCCAGGGCCCACAGGACAGAGCCCTGGGTATAGACAAGCCAGTCTCCTGTACTATACTTTATTTCACATAAATTATTTTTTACACAGTGATGGAAAAGGTGTTATAAAACAACACATCTCTTCTCCAAATAGTTAACAATATGGAATTGTCTAGATGAGTTTAGGATATTTTTCACTAGACATTTACATGTGAGGAGTTCCCTTTTTAACGAAAAGTATACATGAGGAGTATACAGATATCTCAATAGGCTAAGTGTATGTTTTATTTTTTGGGAAGCCAGGATTCAATCTCTGGCACCACATGGTCCCTCTAGCACTGCCGGAATGACCCCAAGCATCAAACTAGGAGTAGCCTCTCTGAGTATTGCTGAGTGATTCCAAAAAAGGATAAAAAATTACACACAAGCTATCATGGGAGGGAGAGGTTAAGTAAATGCTATAACCCTAATGGTCAGAATCATATAACCATAATGTATAATGATGTATAAAGCTATATAGAAATATAATGGTAATGATATAAGCACAGGAGTTGCATTTTTAATCACAAGAGTGTGTGAGGGGCCACAAGGAGGGTTCAGTTGGCAAGGTTGTAAATCCTAGAGTTCGAGAAATAGAATGTCTTGAAATTCCTTATCAAATTTTCCTCATTTAATGTTGTGTTAAAGATATCTGTGGATAATAGAGGTATTAATGTCCCAATTTATTAGGAGAAAGATAACTTATTTATAATTCTGCCATCAAAGTATGGAGTATTTCCAGTCTAAAGCTCTAAAGGCATATAATAAACAACCTCTCAAATTCCCTAGAAAATCACTGTAAATTACTATAACAGAATAATGGAAAAATAAGGTGTCTTTAAGATGAATAACTCTCGTTAAACTAATCAGGTTGATTTTTTTCTACTATTAGTATTAAGATTTATAAAAATGCAGCACTTCTCGGATTTTTATATTGCTACAAATCACACAGGGAAATTACAAAAAATGCAGATTCTGACAGGAGCCCTGAGTTTCTGCACTCTGGCAATCTCCTTGCTAGTGTTACCTAGGGCTACCGTTTACGTAGCAAAGTAGCTCCAAGTCAGAACTTTGGAATCTAAATCTTCACAAAAAGTTTGAGAAATACTAAGAGCAGTGATTTAGCATTGATTCAACACTTGAGTTGTACTTTACAACTACCTAGAAATTTTGATTGAAATCAAATTTCCTAACCTTAAAGAGTCTGGGAAAAATAAATTAAAAATTAAGGGATAGAGCCCAAGTAGACACAGATTGTAAAATGATGAATGAAAGTAAGTAAGGAAAGAAATAAAGACACTCAGATTCTCACAACAGAATGGTGGTTACCAGATGGATGAAGGAAGGGGAATGAGTAAGCTGCAGGGGTTGGGGAACCGGGACCAGAGTAGGATATGGGAACAAACCTGATTCACTCTCGCACTGCGTACATCTTCCAAGCACCATCCGTAGTGACCCCTGAGCAAGAAGCAGAAGTAAACCCTACGTGTGACCAGGAACAGGGGGTCAATTAAACTGTAGAAATGGAAACTAGACTTTTGATGATCATCAGAATATGTATATACAGATGTTAAATATAAAGCTGTACAAATGAAATTTATGTGATGTCATAAGCTAGTACTATCTAAAGAAAGTCCCAGGTCTGGTAAAAAAAAAACGGCCCCTCAAAGGTGCTCATGTACTAACACTTAGAACCTGTGATTACCTCACAGTGAAAATGTGAGTTTGCAGATACAATTGTTAAAATAAAAGCAAAATGACGATCTGCTTTGTAAAATCCCCTAGTAGAGAAAATGAATTTTGTTGTACAAACAAAGCTTAATTTAGTTTTCTTTTAAAGATGGACTTGACATGGTTCAATGCGTGATTATGCTTCTGAAAATCATAAGCAAAATTACAGTGTTCCCCAAAACATAGATGAGGTAACTAGTACTTAACCTATCATTGAAGAAAATTCTACTATTATAAACAATCGCTGCGAAGAATAAAGATTAAATTCTCATTGTGTAAACTGTTTAAATAACAATATCTCTCAGCCTCATTCCATATTTTGGTTTGTATGCTCCAGTTTACAAACTATCTTTTTGATATGTGCACAATGATCCAGCACTAATTACTACTTTGATTCAGTGGTTTTACTTCTGTTATTACTGAGTTTTGACTTGCTTAATCAAAGTGCTTGCAGTGCGAGATCTATGCTGCATTATCTGAGTGGCCCAGTGTAATCGCTAGTAAGTTTAAGGCAGAGAATTCTATTTCATGTCTGTAATCGGAGAGAACTAAAGACAAAAGAGAGTAAAACACACTTGAGGTGGGCTCTCATCCCATTCTTGCCAGCTTGGAAAAGGGATAATTAAAGCACTAGTCGCCAACCACCTGTCCTGCCTGGCATGGGTCCACAGATTTGAGAGGTTGAAAACCACTAGTCTAGCACAGTGGTGATAGCTTCCTATCTGTGGGCTAGTAAACAGACAGCTGCTGGCCGACAGGTGTAAATACATTAAACAATGCAGAACTAATGAACTAAGGCGACCTAAAGAACTAAAAAGTGCAAGAAAAGGATTCTCTCCTAAAAATCTTCAAAAAATAATTCAGGTCTGCCAATCAACTGAATTAAACTCTGTGATGCTCACACTGAAATGTGAAAATGTGGAATAAACTATGGAATAGTAAGATAAACTTATTTGGTTTGGGGTCTCCCAAGAAAATCTCAGAGAGCCTGGAGCCACTCCTACCACTAGCTGACCAATGATGAAAATAGTTCAAAGTTCAGGCCCAGTAATTGAGTACCTCTTGGACCCAGTGACCCTCAGAGCTACATTTGATAGTGCTTGTTACAGCAGGAATAGAAAACCAGTATGCCAGGTGACAGTCGTACACAGTCACTGTTCTGGGAGTAACCAGTGCTTAGTTTCTGGCTGAGGATTCTTAACGATGCAAAGATTTCCTGGTCACCTTCACCACTCAAATCAGTCAGACCAGAAACATTGTAAGATTGGAGAACCACTGTGTATCTGCACTCTTGAAGCCATGTACAATTGCTCTCATATAGATAGAATAGTTGTAAATTATTTGTATGCAATATGCTTTGTAGGTCAATTTTTTCCTAGAGTGGAATGTGGAAAGGAAATTTGGAAGGCCTGAGAAGTTAGAAAAAGGAAGACAAATGTATGGTTTTCTTCAAATGTTCAGAGGATTTTATCATCAGAGTTTTATGATTTAAAATAATGAAATATTTGAAATTGAGTAATTAATTACAGAGAGTGACAATCGTTAACTTACCCTTCCTTGGCTGGTGCTCACATTCTCCTTTCAAACTCCCATTTCCTACTATTGTGGACAGACAGTGCAGTCCCCTTAACCTCGATGCAGAGAAATGACTGTGGTGGAAACACTAGCAAAGCTTCTCTGCCAACAGACTGGCTTCCTATTGAGACCCAGCACTTATCCATTATAATTAGGGGACACTTCTAATCATGCACAAACCTCTCCATAAGCATGATTCCAAAATAAATTATATCACGACAGTCTCTTTTTCCTTTAAGCACACAAATTTTTAAAACCCTCTACCATGATCCTTCCCCTCAAGGAACTTTAGTGCTATCATCAATTTCCATGGTTTGTATTTTTATTTCATTTTTTTATCTGTTAAATAATCTTATTTCTTCATATGACATGCCTGAAATTACACAATAATTTTCTGACATTTTTGCTTGTATAGTCCCATGAGTTCTTTCCATTTTTTTCTGAAAGGCAAAACGTCTGTTCTTTATTGTAGTGAAATAGTATTCCGTTATATAAATATACTACTTCTTTTCCCAACCATCTCCAATAAACACTAATGGTCCTTTATTTGAGCATTTATAAATAATGTTGTAATAAACATTTAGACAGTTTCAAATTCTTGTGTTAGTGTTTTTCCTATTGTTGCATGTGAGATGAGTCATTTTCCCAGATGAGAGGTAATTACCCCTGGCAGTTTTTATAGGATGGATATAGCATCTCTTGGCAGTTTTCATAGCATGGCCAGGACAGGACAGGTCTAAACTATCCAACCTTGATTCCTGGGTAGAGAATCTCTGAAAGTGGTGCTCAGGCCATCAAGCACTGCTTAAGATGCTCCCTGCAAGGGAAATAAATAATTGAGTGAATAAATGCAATCTTGGCATTCTTAGTCTTTTCATCAGTTGTTTAAAATTGGTACTTTTCTATTCCTATTATAATAAATCTAATCAACTTTCTTGTCTTATGTCTCAGTATCCTGAAACAATAAACTCTGACCTAATAAGTGAGATGTTACTAACACAATTCCTGGCACTCAATAATGAGAGCAATGATCAGATTATGATAATATTATAAACTATTTTATAGCTCTATCCCAGGGAAATAATTCTCTTGTTTCAATGATGAAATAAAAAGGATATATCCCTTAGCCTAATGTTTAAACTTATAATCTACCACCTTATTTTATATCCAGAGAACTCAATAAATAATGACTACAAATAAATCTAATATCTTTGATAAATTACTTTCCATGTCCTAGATTCAGCTGCCACTGAGTTATTTACAAAGTACTGAATAAGTCTTTGCATAAAATGTTCTTCTTCTTTACCAGACAGATATTTTGTATCTGATAAAACTTTCATGCCTTCATCTACCTCAACTCAGATTCCATCCACCATCTATTCATCGAAATCAGTGTTTCTCATTAGAAAGGGCCACATGGCCCCTTGTGGACCTCCAGGATATTCCAAGGGGGCTATTGGGAAAACAAATAAACCAAGCAAAAACTGCTTTAGTTTGGGGCCATCGCATGAGACTAGGTGGCCACTCAGTAAAACAGTGGGGCCACAAGAAGGCGACAGGTCAGAACTAGGTCACAGTCAGGAAAGGGTTGAGAAAGACTCAGGAAAGATTTCTCAAGCATTCACTTGAATGTGTCTTTATCCCCCAGAGAGCAGCACAGTGCCTGGAATCATAGTAATGTTCAATCTTTGTTCAACTGGATTGAGGGAGAGGGGGGGGAAGAGTTAAAGTCACCCATTTTCAAGACTCCTGAAACCTACTATTTCCTTAAGAGTATGATCATGGTTGAGGACTATGTGTAATATTTGATAAAGTGCTTGAATTTCTTGGAAGTAGACCCTCTAAAACTTTATAAAATGTAGCCATACAAAGTTCCTAAGAACTCCTAAGTGCCCTTATCCAAGATATATTTAAGTAAGGTGTAAAAAAAGAGATTCTACTTTCCTATAGTATGCTCTGCTTCACACCCTACAACCATCCTTCCTTGGAGGCTTGTACTGGCCAAAGCCCCAAAACCTTCATCTGAGCCCACTTTCACACTGTTCTTTTTATCTCTTTGCCATCAAAGGTTATACTCCTAGGGTCCTAGTCTGACTTTCTTGGACAATACTATTACTTAGACGTCTAATGTAACTTTCCTTCTGAATCTACTCCTGTCGCACACTTAAGTATGCAAGTATGTTGAGCTAATTTCTGATTAAACGTCAGAAATTCCAGTCAGAAATTTTACGTCATACTTCAAGTTACTGCCATCACACAGACAATTCCAAGAACAAGAATATAAACTTTCCAGAACACAGCCCAACTTGGAATAAACCACTTTGTTTCCAATGATCAAAATAATCAGGGCCAAAGAGAGTACAGTCTTTTGGACACTCATGTTGTGTGCTGCCAACTCAATTCTATCCCCAGGACCCCCAAGAACTGAAGAAGCAACATTGGAGGCCCAAGTAGTAGAGAAATATAGCAGAGACCCTTTACATGTCTTCTGAGCAACCTGAGCAGTCCCCTTCAATTTAAAATATCTATTTAAAATCTGTTTACTATATAATTGGACCATATAATAGGAAAAAAATACCACTACCAAGGTACCTATGAAACTGCAAAATACTTTAATTTATTTTAATTTTATGTATGGTTATATTTTCTGACATACTTTTTTGTTTGTTTTTTGGGTCACACCCAGTGACACTCAGGGGTTTCTCCTGGTTCTGCACTCAGGAATTACTACTGGAGGTGCTCGGGGGACCATATGGGATGCCGGGATTGAACCCAGGCCGGCATGGGCCGGCAGAGTGCAAGGCAAATGCCCTACCCGCTGGGCTATCTCTCCGGCCCCCTATTTTCTGACATATTTTGACAGACATTTCTTACTAAATGTTTTCATCATAATTTTTCCACATCTTTAGTGGATACATTTATTTCTCAAAAATTAACTCTTTAAAATTGATCTAGCCAGAATTAGTGCATACTTTCTATGGTTTGTTCAAACCCTTATAAACTGTTTCATTGTAATTCTCTACTGTTCTGACTCTTAATCTCTTTATCAATTAAGAAATAAAAAATATAATCCAAAATTTAAGTCTATGGCTTGCCTTTTCTTATTGATATAAATGATATCAAGCCTGATCCTATAAACTCATTTTCAAATGCTACCTGAGCAAATTTGACAATTCCCTAATGGGCATAACACTAAACTTCAAGGGCCAGGCAAATCCCAGGGTGTCAAAGTCCTACCCACCAAAAGCACAAGAGACACTAACAAGAATAATGCCCTTCTCTGATTAGGCTAAATCTCTGCAGGTGGAAATCCTCAGAGCTGTTTTCAAATTCCACTGTTGAAGTTTTTAATGAAGCAAAATTTTCCCTTTTCATGTGTTCTTTCAAATCAAAAGGCAAGCACTGAACTTTAATGGTCTAATATTATTTTTCTTCTTCAATGTCTAAGGTTTATAGTTTAGATAGCATGAGATATGGTTCTTTTTGTTTACAGAATGAAGTTTCCATCTACACATGTCCATCCCATACAAAGAGTCTCCATTGCCACCACCCACTCCACACTACAAGAAGTATCAATCTTCACTAGAACAAGAAAAAATCCAAGTCCAGATTCACTAGAACAAGAAAAATCCAAGTCCATATTGATTCACACTTTTAGGAATAAATGAAAGAGTATAACAAAACTTGGCTGTCTTGAGGAGCTAGAAAGAAAGTACAGTGGACAAGATACATTATCTTGTATACAGCTGATGCAGGTTCAATCCCTAGCACCACACATAGTCCCCAAGCACTACAGGGGAGCAAACCCTGTGTGCAGAGCCAGGAGTAAGCCCTGGCACAAAACACACACACACTCACATACACACACGCACACAATTTGGCTGTATGAAGGTAACAACAAAGGGCCAAAGGCGACAGACTGACATAACTGATCCATACATCAGCATGTGTGGGACAAGGGGGTTAAAAGCATCGTCCCACATGTTTGCAGAACCCAAGAGGGAGAGTATTAGTAGCTGCTGGTGCACTGGTGATGGGTACAGTGTTGGATTATGTACATGGGACGCTACTGTTAATATTAGTCTATTAAAATTAAAATAGCAATACACAATTGTATGCGAAAAATATAAGATCTGCTGTATGAAACCCTCTAATAGATTCTTCCATTTAAAGAAAAGTACCTGAAAGAAACAAATATCTAAAAGTGAAACCTCCTCTAAGGAGGTCCAGAGGAGAAAATATTTCTAGATATTTTGGTAATGCATGAATATTTCCCAAAGTGGGTGATACTGCCCCAAAAGGGAGCAGAACCCAAGAGGGCAGGTAGTAATAGCTGCTACTGCAACAGGGAGGTACTTCCTGCTTGTTTATATAAAGATAGATTACCAAAGGGACTGAGGAATTTTCTGAAAAATGACAATATGCCAAATAAATTTGGGCATATCAGGAGAATCACACAGGCTCTTTCCTCCAAAAATCTGGAGCTCTGAAGTCATGCACAGGAAACTTCACAATGAGCATTACTGGGATGAACAAGTGTCCATCCTAAGCAGCCCAGGTGCTTATTTCACCTGAATACTCAAAAGATTCTGCACACAGAAGCTGGACCACTACCACCCACTGAAAAGGCTTTCACTAGATTTACTGTGGTGATTTTAGGATCTGCAACCAGACATTTAAGTTTTGCTACTAATTACTCTCACAATCAGCCCTCTGTTTTTCAGTTGCACCTCAAGTTTCCACTCAAGCAATATTTTCAAAATAAAAGTAATTTTGCACTTGAAAGCTTTTGCTTTTCCTCTGTGAACTTTTGTGACACTCTTTTCTTGATATTCAGATTATAGTTAAAGTCATAAAGTCTGCCCTCTATTCTAACTTTAGAGGATTCTTCTCAAAATAAATAGGCAGACCATACAGTCTCAAATTGAGCATTTGCTTAACATGGTGAAGAGAGGGGAGAGAGTATCTATTGGGCATAAAAATGGCATCTTTACAACTGGATGAGCCTGAAAGTCTCATAATTTCCTTTGAGGATAATTAGTGTTACCTTCATTTTAAATATGGTAAAACAGAGGCACCAAGATGTAAAGTATGTACTCAAAGTCATACAGTTCTTAAGATAGTCTGGGTTTTATCTCTAAGTATATCAAACTTGGTATTATTTCCCTTCCACATACCAAAAGGTGCATATAAATCAAAAAAGAATTCCACAGACGGTTCTCTCAGAATAAGGCAGGGTGTTGGTTTTAAGTAAAGCAATCCTCTTCTCAATGCACCTGTACATGCATGTTGGGTTGGGTTGAGTTGGGTTGGGTTGGGTTGAGTTGGATTGGGTTGGGTTGGGTTGGGTTGGGTTGGGTTGGGTTGGGTTGGGTTGGGTTGGGTTGAGTTGGGTTGGGTTGGGTTGGGTCTGATTTAGCTGTGCTCAGGTCTTACTTCTGGCTCTGTGAAACTAGGTTATGCTCAGGGGCGACAAGTTGTACTAGGGATCAAATGCTTATCAGCTCTTGTATTTCTTTAAACTCTCTGAATGGATATTCTTAATCACCATATAGACATTATTCTGTCTTATGCATACCTGCAAATAAATATTTCTATTATTTTCTCATCTGTGCATTTTTGTTTCTCAGAAGTGCACAATTCTAGAATTAATCCATATTTTCTTACAAAGTTCTAACTTGAAAATTACCTTTGTGCTTTTTCTCTCTCTACATGCATATATATATACTCTTAAGTATAAAATATAGATAGAAATATATGTATTTCTCTATATATATTCTTAAGCATAAAATTGCTATATAAAAATGTGAAATCCTATAGTTCTGTGCAACTTCATGGATATTAAGGATTTCATGCTAAGTGGAGACAGTCAAAGGGAGAAGACAGATAAATAATGTCTCTTATTTGGACAGTATTACAATATAGTAAGGGAATAAACAATAATCAACAAAAACAAACTCTACAAGTCTGTTGTGGAACTGTTTGCTCAGTCATGAGGAGACACCACAAAGGAAGGCGACAGACAGCACTAGAGGGTTGCTATATGACACTTCAGTGGTGGCAGTGGGGTATTCATATTCATTAATATATTAGTAATATTAATATTATTATTTATTAATAATATTATTAACTAGTTGACAGTATTAACATTAATGGTATTCAAATCACAGTGCTTAAATACAATTTTTTGCAGTGCATTCAGTGATCACTCCTGGCAGTGCTCAGGGAGTGATCAGGGGACCATACGCAATGCTTGGGGTTGAGCTGAGTTTGGCTGCATATAAGGCAAGCATCTGAGTTCAAGAACTACTTTCTGGCTTGGAAATAAAATAAGCACATTTAAAAGAATATTTAGGATAAAAGTAATAATATATAATAACATATAATATATGGAATATTGTGCAACTGTAAAAGAATAAATCATGCAGCTTGCTGCAATGTGAATGGAACTAGATAGCATTATACTGAGCAAAACAAGTCAGAGGGAGAAAGACAAATAACAGATAATCTCACTCAACTGTGGTCTACAGAGTGACATAACAAGAGAATAGGCAGTAGCAGACAATGACAAAGCCTTGGCCTTGGATTCCAAAACTTATTAACAAGTAGTTGGGGTTCTGGGAGAAAGGGTAGAATGCAAGAGGGAGAGAGAAAATCAAGATTGAACCAGAAGTGAAATAGAGACACTACAAAAGGTCATGATGGTGTTGCATGGAACTTTGTACATCAATAATATAAACATAAGTACTAATTTAATAACATCATATAAACTATAATTAAAAACATTTAGCTAAATTATAGTATACAAGATTGTTGCTTTAGGAAATATTTGATAAATTATGAAAGATTTGATCCTGCAATTTTAGATCTTTTTCTGGATGGTCAGGTAATGGCTTCCTTCTTCAATTAGTTGAAAAAGTTCCTTGATATAATAAAATTTGGGCACTATTAATAAAACTATCTTAAAGCCTATGCCATTTTAATAAGCTGCAATTAAACGGAAATTCATGTTTCTATAAACTGGCAGACACCAATTTGATCTATTAGGTGAACCTAGACATAGAGTCAAATATTTGTATAGTACATGCCTGGAATTCCGTTTGTTTAACTTTCTTCTGTAAACTCTCCCAAATTTTGATTTGCGTAGGCAGCTTTGCTAAAGATTTTTATAAAGAAATTTTCAACTGGTGAAGTCACTTTAATTATTGGTGGAAAAAATAATATGTAAAGATTATAAATTATTGAATCAACATCCTCCAGCGAAACACAGCAGCTATGTATGTACAAAGGCCAACTAGATCATTTCAAAATCCTAAAGTAGTTTGCAACATGTTATCTGTGACAATAGCCTAAAGCAGCCTATTAAACATAATGACCAACATCTTGCTGGGAGTAAAATTTAGGTCACCTGCTTTGGGTTGTTCCGCATTTAAACAATTGAGTTCCACAGTCTTATTTTTTAAAGGGGTTTGTCTCTTTTTCTTACTGTGCAAGCAGCTTCACCAGATATCAGCACCCTAATTCTCAGTAAAACCACTAGCAAATTTCAAAATTTTCAGTCTCTTCTCTGGAGAATGTACTTTTTCGGGAAGAGGGGAAATGAATCATGATAGTTTTTATTGAAACATATAGAAAGATGTGAGGGAGAGAAAGAGAAAAGTACATGTTAAAGAGAGAATAGTGGTTTCTCCAGAGTAGAAATAAACAAAGACAAACAAGTGATATTTGTGTTCAAGGAAGAACACAGGCTTAAAGAACAAGTCATAAAATAAAACATTACCCCAAGTTCTTTGAACTGAACTGATTACCAACATCTTTCAATTGCTGCTTATTACATATTACCTCATACTATAGTTGGGATTTCAGAACATATTCGTTCTCTTACATACATGTGATTTGACTCTAAATAGCAAGTTCCATAGACCTGGACACAAACTATCCATCTTTCTAGTCACCCCAGTATGTGTAATTTGCTTCTCTACCTGGAGCAGCCCAAAGCAGAACTGCTAATTTAAACTCGGGGCTTATCATTTTAAATTAAGTTCTTTTCAATAACATCAACTATTTGAACTGAAATATTCTGTGCATCTTGTCAACTGCCCCTCAAGGTGTCGCAGGTGTGGCTGAGGTACCCAGCTGCATTGGCAGGTGGCAGACAGGAGATAGGCTTATCTACACCCAGGGCTCTACACTGTGGGCCCTGGATGGTTGATGGTCTGACACAGAAAAGACTGGGCCCCTAGGGATGAATCCAGAGCCTGGCAAGCTACCTGTGGTGTATTTACTATGCCCAAAACAGTAACAATAACAGACGTCATTCCCAACAAATGGAGAGGTTACTGGAGCCCACTTGAGCAAATCTATGAACAGGAAGACAAGTGATAAGTGACAAATTCTGTGCATCCTGAGTCCATTCGTAGCTTTTAGTGCATATATCAACATCTTTCAAGTAATTAATCTTAATATAAATTTACCTGGCACTGCGACAATCATTCATGGAAATAGCACAACATCTAAACATGAAAGATATTGAGAAAATATCAGAATAAGCCTGGAGAAATTATTAAATCATCGTTATTCATCAGCATTGAATTATTTTGATAGTTCATTACAAATTAAAGCATAAATTTAATTACTTTTCTAAAATTACTTTTTATCACAGCCTTGATTTATCATATGTTATCCATTAATAACACTAAGTTATTACCCCAATTGAAGTGTTTTTATAAATATTTACTGCTCTATAGTTGCCACATAGCCTTGTAGCATAAATCATTTTATAAATTTTGAGTTTTCTAGTTATTTATTCATTTGGTGCTTTGGAAAATCTAATAAACATTCTCTACTTTCATTATTCCATTTTCTTTTCATTAATGTTTATATTAATTCCTTTATATTTATTTATTTTGACACTTCTACGAAAATTTTTCTGACAGTAACTACATCCTTACTTATAACCTTGAATAACTTTTTAAACAAATATATATATACATATATCTCTATATATGATTAACAAAAAGTATCTTTGGATTTTACCATGAAATTGGATTTTTTGGAAAGTCAAATTGAAAAGCTTACAAGAAGTATAATTATCACAACAGTATGAAAATACCATGACAAGTTAAAGAATGAAAATGACAAATTCCATTTTCTTCATTCATTGACCTTTAACCTAAAATTAAAATAAACATTAAAAACAGCTGAAATCTTTTCCTTTCCTCTGTCCATTATGAACTCAGACTATATCCAGTCTGTGAAATTTGATCCTTGGGTTATCTCAAAACCAGCTTTCCAGGTGCCAATCCTAAAACGCACATGGCAGATTAGTAAGAATGACAGGAAATCTGGCATTCAACCGGTGCCCAACACCCTGCCCAAATCTCTATTTATTAACCTTGAGTGCAAAATCCCTCTCTGAAAGAGACTTACAAAACTTCTGCCTCACTGGAAGTTTTGAAGTAAGTCAGAACTAGGAAGAATTTTATCTATGAGCAAACCTAACAGACAACAGTGAAGATGGGACTCTGACTTCCAATCAAACCATTAGACACTAGGGGAACTGAGACATTGGCTAACATCTCCAAGCAATGAGACCCCTCAAGGATAAGTTCCAGTGAGGAAAGAAGGGTCACATGAAAAAAGAATCAAGTAGGAGAAATGGAGTAAGGAACTACAGGAATGGAAAACAGAGACGGGCCGATCTGATTGCTCTGCAGGAAGTCGGGAGTAGGAGGACAAGTAATCCAGTCTCCACTCTCTGAAAGCCCGTGAGTGCATAGAAACACACAACATATGCTTAAGAAAGATTAGATTACAAATGAGCATTGATTGCAGTAATGTCCAATCGAGGCTCAGCTAAGCAGAAGAAAGTGGCAAGAAAATGATATTTGCCCTATCCAGCAAGGTTCAATGGTTGGTAAAGAGCTCAGAACAAAAGAGTTGAATTCTGAAAAAAAAGTGTGGGTCCACACGTACTGCCGTATATAAATGGATGGGCATGGAGAGGATCATGTTAAGTGAAATTAGCCAGAAGGAAAAGGACAGATATAGAACAACTGCATTAATTTGCATGACATAAATATACATGTACATATTATGATAACAATATCCAAGGTCAGGCGAAACATGGATCAGGAGGTCTTGTCAAAGGTGGAAATTATCACAAACGTGTGGGAGTCAGAGATTAGGTAAGACAGAAAATGGAACAATGTGCTAACAATTGTCGAAAGTGTTAATACCAACCTGGAACTGAGCATTAAATACAGGCAAAAAGATACACATGACAACCTCTTATGTATGTATTGTAATCCACAACGCGTAAGGGAAGGGAGAGAGAGAGAGAGAGAGAGAGAGAGAGAGAGAGAGAGAGAGAAGAGAACCTGCCATAGAGGCAGGCTAGGGGACGGGGGGGGAATCGGGGACATTGTTGGTGGGAAATAGGCACTGGTGGAGGGATGGGTGCTGGTACGCTTTATGACTGTAACCCAAATATAAACATCTTATGAACATCTTTGTAATTGTATATTTCATGGTGGCATAATAAAATATTTTTTTTTAAAACGTGTGGGTCCACAACCAGAACACCTGTCAGCATCTTATCCAGTCTGCCTCCCTGACAGAGTACAATCATCCCAAGTGGGACTTCTATTTGGTGGTAGCACACCATGACTGATACAAAATTGTCCTGCAGGTGAAGATACCTGTTGGAGGGGCATGTCTCTCCCTTCCTTTTAGGGAGCAACTTAAAGGTAAACGCTTTCCTGAGTGATTTCTAATTTTAACTCAGAGACAAACCATTTTGTTCTGAAAAATCTACCAGAAACTTATTACTAATTTTGCTAGTATAAACTAAAAGTGAGACACTCCAAATTAACTTCAATGATTAGATAGCTATGTTTCAGCACTTTACCTCCCCTGAGAGTCCCCAAAAATGAAGATTTCAAGAAAATTAAGGGAACAAACACATACAGACAGAATGCCATCACAAATAAGAGTCGCTGCATTTCATGTCAGAAGGCTTTCACTTCCTGGTTTGTGCACGCAGAATCTGTCCTAATAATGAGAGATTTACAAATAAGGCAGTTCAGGAAAATAAAATGCATATTATATATATATTTATATATATATATATATATGGAGGAAAATATATAAATATGCCAAAATACAGCCACTACTAAGTTTCAGTAGAAAATATGTGAATTTTCATTATTCAGTGTATACTGAAATTTTTCTATTTATTTTTGTTTGGTTTTGGGACCACAACTGGTGATGTTCAGGACTTACTCTTGGCTTTTCAGTCAGAAATTTTACTCCTGTCGATGCTCAGAGGACCATATGGGATGCCAGAAATTGAACCCAGGTCTGCCGCATTCAAGACAAATGCCCTGCCTACTATATCATCACTCCAGTCCATTGAAATAATTTATAATAAAAAGCTGAAAAGAAACCATACAAACTTACTTGCAAAGCTTGAGCTTCCAAAATTTATTATGCTATGTGGTTTTGTGATTTTTCTCCATCCCATCAGTATTATCATAGATGTTTTTACACATGAAGGAATTTATGTTTGCATAATCATATTTCAAAGTTTTTTACTGCATAACTTCACTTTTTAAAACTAATTATAATTAGCATGTGAGATACTGGGGTATTTTCCATTTATAAATCAGCAATGTGTGGGGCCACAACGATAGCCCAGTGGGTAGGGAGTTTGCCTTGCAAGTGGCCAACCCGGGTTACAGAGTAACAGAGTATATGCTTAGTACATATATAAGGTTCTGAGTTCAATTCCTGACACTGTATGGTATCTTAAGCACTACGACCATAACTCTGGTGGTCCAAACATCTCTGAGTATGGCCTTTATTTTTAAAATGTTTTCTATGATAATGTTCTTTTAATCTGTCTGTATTCATTTAATTGTAAGTAAATCTAAACTTTATTTTATATGCACATTGGCTATATTTGTATTTTACCTTTTCATTTTTCTCCCTAGGACTCCCAATACAGACACTTTTTAATTCAAAAAGTACTAGTCATCCAACTATTTATGCAATAACATATCAGGATAGTCATAGCAATGTCTAAAGTTCTGAAAACCTGTTTCATAAACAAATCCTCCTTTTACCTGACTCCTTCCTAGCTGAAAAAAAAAATCTCTACTCAGCTGAGAGGTGAGAAAGTAAAAAGTAACCATTCTAGTGGTCTGGGAGTTCCTCAAAATCTCCGATCACAAAACAATAATTGAAATTTCTCCTTTGGAACTGCTACTTTACTTGTTCAACACATGTGACAAGGCAGGGTGTGTACTTTTCTTTACAAAGTACTTTTTAGATCCTCCGATCACAGACCTTGACACAAAAAAGACAGGGAAACCTGCCACTAGAGGTAAAGAAAAGGAATCAGTCTCACTACAAAAAGATTTTGGAGGAGGGAGATTTAGGGGGGAGTAGGGATATGCAAACTGACAGTCCTCAGGGATTGCTCCTGGCTCAGGAATTACTCCTCACAGTACTCAGAGGATCATATGTGTTGCCGGGATCATACCCAGGTCAGCTGCATGCAAGGCAAGCACCAAGCACCCATTGTGCCATTGTGCTATTACTCCAATGTCCCAAAAACAGCTTTAGTCTCCCTTTTCATTCAAGGTATCATATTTAGTCTCCCTTTTCATTCAAGTGTATCTATAAAGTTTCCCTCCTCAATTGGAACCAGTCATGAGCCTTAAATGTCTGTATTTTGGGTAGAGCTGAGAAAAGAAAAGGTATATTTCTCTTCCTACAGAATAAAAGTTTAAGAACTTTTCCATTGTGTTTATAAAATATTTAAAGAGTACTATAAAAAATAGATTTCTGAAAATTGGTCCAAATAAACAATGTTTTTCTCATTCCAAAACACAATGCGTCCATTTTCTGTCTAATTTGAAAGCCAGTAATCTCAGTATTTATATCAATTAATTTTCAATAGAATCAGCTAAGATTGAAAATTGCTCTGCAAGTGTTAATCATCAATTTAATTCATCGTATCCAAGCAGGTCACAACCTGCTCTTCTGACAATAACTTTCCCAAACCCTTCCCCACCAATTCCTCCAGGGAAACAAAGATCATTCTTTCATTTGTTGGCCTTTTGTTGTGTTTTCCTCTAACGAAATAAGGATGACATCATCTGGTTAGACAGGTTTATTCCTTTCCAATCAAGAAAAAACTGGGCCAGGCTCTTCCATAGGCTAGACCATGAGCTATGGTCACTTAAAGGTCTATTACTCAGCTTGTGATATTTGAAACTGAACCAGATGGTTCCAGAAACATTGCCTTATTCAACAAAGTTCGATGAAAATAAGTACAAAGACTACAAAATTTAGGTACATAACTTTGACAATTGAGTTATATTCATGGTGTTCTCCATTTGAACAAGTATCTCAGAATATTTAACATATTCTGGATACAGAAAAGTTAACATAAGCTACTACAGCTCATAATACATGCTTTTAAGCTACAAATCAACTCACCATTCTGTGCATGTGAATTTCTTTTCTATTATCTGCCTTAACTGTCTGTCCAGATCATACGGAAAGATTAGCCACATTACAGGAGATAGTTGGGAGGGGCCATACCTTTTGAAAAACTATGATTTAGGCATTTGGAATCCACTCTATTTCAGATAGGGCGAGTGCAGGCATTGGCATGTTTCCTATGCTGGTCTGCCAGCCTCCACACATTATGTTTTGAAAGTACTTCCTCCAACTGTCGCTGAATTGGCAGGGTGGACCTCCTGTGCTCAGTTTTTCCATTCTCTCAGTACTGCTTAAGCATGGTGTTCTGTTGTCTCTCAACCATCTATCCTAGACCAGGCCCTGTCCTTTGCTTCTGAGATACGTGGGAGCTGTTAGAAAAGAAGGCTTTAGCACACACGATCAGTGTGCTACACTGTTAGAAAAGAAAGCCTTCTTTTCTAACAGTGTAGCACACTGATCATTGTGTGTGCTACAGTTAGACATCAAAAACTCCCACCCCTCTTTCACATGCAGTACTAGCTCTGGACCACAAGCAGAGATACTGTGAGGATTTGTAATTTAAATCCTCTTTCTTGATTCTTTTCATGAATGTTCACCAGCCTCCTCACATCTATTGTACACATGTGATAAGCAACCAAAATCTCTTCTGTTTCTCATGAAGATCAGGAATCACTTCCGTGAACCAGGCAATATCAGTGATATCATATGAGCTATATTTTGTTCCATTGCAATGGAGGAATATTACTTTGGCACCTCCTAAAAATGTGAAACAAAAATTATTTATTGCACCTCGCAATATCTAGTACACTCAAAATTCTACATTTGTGGTACAAGGCATAATCTTTGATCTCAAGGTACTTTATCAAGGAGGCAAGACCATGCCAAGAGCCAGATGAAAGAAAATAAGTATACTAATAAATTAGTATACAGTATAAGTAATAAGACAATTTAGAACCAGTAAAATGAATAATAGGAATTTAAAGAAAGAAAATATATGTGAGAAATGAACATGTTGGGAAATAAATAATAAAAGATGATAAACTCAAAAGATTAAATGATAATAAATTTCTTTGTAGCAAAACTCAGGGAAGTAGAAGAACTGACTACTTCAGAATAAAAGGCTGTGTTATTTTCAAGGGAAAACTGAATAGAAAGTGTTTTCTGACCAAAACTATATTTATGATGATAATAGTAAGAGTTACCATTTAATTGGTACTTACTATGTGTCAGGTATGAAGTATAAAATCATATATTACATAATGCATAATGGCATTTAATCTGCACAATGAACCCCTACGCTATTATTAGCCTCATAAGAAAGATAATGAAAATAAAGTTTACAGTGAATAACTAGTTTGCTCAATATCACAGTAAGCAACAGTGCTAAGAGTCAATCATAAGTTACTGAACTCTAGAATAAAAGCCTAAACAAGCCTTACTGGACATTATATGACATTATTTTTACCCACAAAAGATAAATCTGCAACTCTGGTAGTCACAGCACTCACAGTCAGAGTGATTAGTTTCTTATGGTTTATAAAACCTAAATGCTTAAGTGGCATTAGTTAAGCAAACTGTGATAACAATCAGCAAAAGAAAAGCACCAGACTCATTGTTCATGTGACTGTCACAGTAAATACACTGGAATGCCCCTTGGGTAAAGAATGTGGATGCAGGCATCTGTAGAGATTCACAGTGTCGTTCACTTTTGCCTAGAATATACCCAAAGTCTGCAACTCAGTTATATATAACAAAAAATTTTTAAATCACTTGAGCTGCACAGGAATATCATTTACTTAAATACCCACCAAGATTTTATTGGTTTCTTAACCTTTAGATTCAAACACTTCAGACCTATTTGCCCAAGTTAAACCGCCAAAACTACTCTATTAACGGTCAAAGTCCCTGGACCATCCAGCTCCTAGATAAGCTAGGTAAGAATTATATCTTTTTATCCATTTGTCCATCTTTATTCAAGTAATATAATGAAAAACATCAGTCCTAGTGAGGGGTGTGCTGGTTTGCAGGAATTGTAATCTAATTATTCTAAGACTGTTTTTCAGTTATTCTAGAACAGGAGCAAGATGGATTATCATGGACCTTGAATAGAGCTTCATGGAGGCATAAGGGGAGCCAGAGACGAATCACGGGTTACAAAGAAGGATAAGAATGGAGAGAAGCGGAGGCTGGGGATAGAGAGAAGAGATTTCCAGGGTATGCATACATATTTTAATTATCTTTATCATATAAACAATATACTCAAGAACTTGTGACTTAAAAAATTCATTTATGATCAGGCCAGAATGATAGCGCAGTAAGACATTTGCCTTGCAAACAGTCAACCCAGGTTCAGTCCCCAGTACTACACATGGTCTTTTGAGCCCACTTGCAGTAATTTCTGAACCAGGAGTTTACCCTAAGCACTGCTAGATGTGGCCCCAAAGCAAATAAACAAAAACCCAACCACAACAAAAGTCACTTACAATGTCTCAGAGTCTCCATGGATATATAATGCACAGGTCATAATAGGAATGGTTAGTGACCCTCATAATAGGAATGGCTAGTGACCTCAACCGGAAGACTCCACCACATGACTCATTGCCCAACTTTCTTATTTCATGATGACTGGTTTCCCTGAAAAAAAAGACACAAAGAAATAAAGTGAGAAGATAGAGGGCAAGAAAGAAGAGAGGAAAGAGGTGGCAAAATCTATATTCTCTTTACTAGCCTCATGAGTCACCAAGCATCACTTCTGCATACTAGAGAAGAATCTTGAATGACAGGAGGGGGACAGGACCCAATTTCTTTTTTTTATTTTTAAATGTTTTTTTTTTATTTTTTATTTTTACAGTTACAAAGATATACAATTAAAAAGTTCATATTTGGTTGGGCTTCCTCCGATAGATTTGGCCCTTTGATCCAGCAATAGCACTCCTGGGAATATACCGGAGACCGAAAAACAATAGAGAAACACTATCTGTACTTCTTTATCTTCTGCGTTTACTATGCTGAATCTGGAAACAACCTAAATGCCCGAGAACAGAGGACTGGCTAAAGAAACTGTGGTTCATCACACTTGGAATACTATGCTGTCGAAGGATGAAATTAGATTACCTGAAATGGATGGACATGGAGACTTGCTGGTGAATTAGTCAGAAGGAGGACAGATATAGAATGCTGCATCATTATAGGATAGTCCAGTGTTTTAATAAATATGGGAATGGTATGGCGATTAAAACTCACCATGAATAAAGAGACATAAGTGATAAACTCTAATATCTGCGGGCTAGCCAATGTAATAAGAGGGAGAGAGTGCAGAGACAGAGAGAGGTAGAGAGAGAAAGAGAGGAAACTGGGGTAACTATTAAGGCGGGTGGGGGACGAGGGGGGGGGGGCGTTGGTGGGAAATGGGGCTGGTGGAGGGATGGGTGCTGGTTCTGATAAGGCAATTTGAACACCTTTGTAGGTGTTTCCAGGGTATAAATTAAAAAAAAGAAATATAATTCTTAGAAAAAAAAAAAAGTTCATATTTGGGTTTTGGTCATACAGTGTTCCAGCACCCATCCCGCCACCAGTGCCCATCTCCCACCACCAATGTCCCCGGTTCCCCCCCTCCCCCCCCCCCAGCCCTCCTCCATGGCAGGTTCTTTATTTCTTTCCATTTCTCTCTCTTTCTCTTTTCCTTCCCCTCCAGACTATGGATTACAGAACATACATTAAAGGGTTGTCATGTGTATCTTTTTGCCTCTATTTAATGCTCAGTTCTAGGTTGGCATTAGTACCCTCGACAATTGTTAGCACACTGTTCCATTTTCTGTCTTACCTAATTTCCACCTTTGACAAGACCTCCTGATATATGTTTCACTTGACCTTGGATATTGGTATCATAATATGTACATATATATTTATCTTATGCAAATAAATGCAGTCACTCTGTATCTGTCTCCTCCTTCTGGCTAATTTCGCTCAACCTAATCTTCTCCATGTCCATCCATTTATAGGCAAATTTTATAACTTCATTTTTCCTAACAGCTGCATAGTATTCCATTGTGTAGATGTACCAAAGCTTCTTTATCCAGTCATCGATTTTCGGGCACTCTGGTTGCTTCCAGATTCTGGCTATTGTGAATAATGCTGCTATGAACATAAAAGTAGGGATGGTGTTTCCGCTGAGTATTTTTGGTTTCCCAGAGTAGATTCCCAGGAGTGGTATGGCTGGGTCAAATGGGAGTTCAATTTCTAGTCTTTGGAGGAATGTCCATATTGTTTTCCAGAAAGGCTGTACCAGCCGGGATTCCCACCAACAATGGATGAGTGTCCCCTTTTCCCCCCACATCCACGCCAGCACTTGTTGCTCTTGCTCTTTTGAATATGTGCCAGTCTCTGTGGTGTAAAGTGGTATCTCATTGTTGTTTTGATTTGCATCTCTCCGATGATTAGTGATGATGAGCATTTTTTCAGATGTTTTTTGGCCATTCGAATTTCTTCCTTGCTGAAGTTTCTGTTCATTTCTTCTCCCCATTTTTTGATTGGGTTGTTTGTTTTCTTCTTGTAAAGTTCTACCAGTGCCTGATATATCTTGGATATTAACCCCTTATCAGATGGGTATTTTATTCAATATAGTACTGGAAGTATTTGCCATAGCAATCAGAGAAGAAAAGGACATCAAGGGCATCCAGATAGGCAAGGAAGAAGTCAAGCTATCATTATTTGCAGATGACATGATATTATACCTAGAGAACCCTAAACTCTCTACCAAAAAAACTCCTAGAAACAATAGAAGCATATAGTAGAGTGGCAGGATACAAAGTCAACATCCAAGAGTCGGTGGCTTTCCTATATACAAATAACGAAAGAGAAGAAAGGGATATTAAGGAAACAATTCCATTCACCATTGTACCACAGAAAATCAAATACCTAGGAATCAACTTACCCAAGTGTGTAAAGGACCTGTACAAAGAAAACTACAAGACACTGCTCCAAGAGATAAAAGAGGACACAAGGAAATGGAAACATATTCCCTGCTCATGGATGGGGAGAATCAACATTGTCAAAATGGTAATACTCCCTAGAGCTCTGTACAGATTCAATGCAGTCCCTATAAGGATACCCATGATATTCTTCAAAGAAATTGACCAAACACTCCTGAAATTTGTATGGAACAATAAACCCCCAAGGATAGCTAAAGCAATCCTCGGGAAAAAGAAGATGGGAGGCATCACCTTTCCCAACTTCAAACTGAACTACAAGGCAGCAGTAATTAAAACAGCATGGTATTGGAATAAAAACAGACCTGTGGACCTATGGAATAGAATTGAGTATCCTGACACCCAACCTCAAACACATGATCATTTAATCTTTGATAAAGGTGCAACGAGTCTAAAATGGAGTAAGGAAAGCCTCTTCAACAAGTGTTGTTGGGAAAACTGGGCAGCAACATGTAAAAAAATGAATTTGGACCTGTGTCTAACACCTTGCACAAAAAATCAGATCAAAATGGATTAAAGATATCAATATCAGACTTGAATCCATAAAGTACATTGAAGAAAATATAGGAAAAACCCTCCACGACATTGAAGCTAAAGGCATCTTCAAAGGTGAAACATCACTAACAAAGCAACTAGAAGAAAAGATAAACATATGGGACTACATGAAACTAAAAAAGCTTCTGCACCTCAAAAGAAACAGTGACTAAGATACAAAAAGCAGTCCACAGAATGGGAAAGAGTATTCACCCAGGACCCAATTTCTTGGTAGCAAGGTTATGAGTCACACTATAAGAGGAGCATAAGGATTTGGATATACACATCTATATGATCAGGTATGAAAAATAAAAACCACCATATCACTATTCCTGAAGCTAAGCCCATGTATATAGTACCAAGATGTACTTGAACTCTCCCCATAGTTTCAAGTATATTGATGTTTTTGATAGTAGACTTTATTTATGGTCCTGAACCAGAATCCTCTTCCCTATATTATTCAATATTCCATATTAGATTTGGTAAAAAGAAGTAGGTATGTGAGATTTGAAAGAAAAGACATCACTTGTATCACTTCTCTTCCCATTGTTCATCAATTTGCTTGAGTGGACACCAGTAATATCTCCATACATCCCATCCTGTGCTAGTGTAGCCCAAGGGCATCTGCTTGCTCCATGAACATGAATAGCCTCAGGCCATTCCTTCAGACATGGGAATGAGGTCTATAATTGTTACTAGTTTTTGGCATATCAAATACAACACTGGTAGCTTGTCAGGCTCTGCCATGCGGGTGGGATACTCTCAGTAGTAGGCTCTCATCTCGTGCATTTACTGATGAATCGTGCAGCCTCTTTGCGTGGTTGTTGCTCTCAACATCACCTTTTTCAGTTTTCAGAAAGACATAGTGGGCATTATTTTCTGAAAATTATTAAAGTGATATTTAATGAGGGAACAGAGTGGCCGACAGGTTCTAGCTGGTGTTTATTCTCATGACCTGTACTCCCAGCTCTTCCTCAACTGACCTTGGTTACCAATGGTGGTCTTACAATGCCCACCAGATGCTTGGCTGTGGACCCTCATGGCAGGAGTTGTGCTGTTCAGCAGCTTTTCATTGACATTATACATGGCCACTGTGCCAGCCCTGCTTCAATATCTGGAGGTGTTTAGGCTTCTCAGATTTCCCCTAAAACTTCAAGCTCCACCTGTGCACATGCTTTAAGAGAAAGATTCTCTTTTTCATCCTCCAAAGACCCAATTTGGAGTTTCACCTTCACCCTCTCAGTTCTTTCTTCAGTAAATATTTAGAATAAATCTTTGATTCTATAACATTCATAGAAGCTCTGCTTCTCTGGATAGACCCTGACTAAAAGAGTTGCATACGAAATATTCATGTGCGCATCTGGACCAGGGGAAATTCGCAGATCACTTTCTGCTGTTAACACAATAAGAACACTGGGGAACAAAAAGGTTTTTTCACTCAGTTGTGTATGCCTAAATTTGGCAAGAGAGTACTGCTATCAAAGCTTTGAAAATAAGCCACAGAGAGTGTTTAAAGTATGTAAATACATAAGTTACAAAGAAGGTGCTTAAAGTAAATACTTTCATGTATTTTGCCTTGCTGAAGGTTAGTACTTAATATATTAAGAACTATATAAATTCTAAAAGTTGAGGAAACCTGTACACCTGAGTCATGCTTTTCTTTTTAATTGCTATTCACTTGTATCACTTCACTTGTCTTCCCGTTGTTCATGGATTTGCTCAAGCGGGCATCTTAGTAACATCTCCATACCTGTTGCATGCTATTGTAGCCCAAGGGCATCTGCTCACTCTAGGAACATGAGGAGCCTCAAACCATTCCATCAGGTCATGGAAATGAGGGCTATAAATGTTACTGGTTTTTGTATCAAATATGACATGGGTAGCTTGCCAGGTTCTGCCATGTGGGTGGTATACTCTGATGAACCAAAACAGGGGGAGAGATCGGCTTTTATCTTGGGTGGAGCTCTGATGAGCTGTGAAGTTTGGGTGTTGAAAATGGTGGCCCTCATGGAGTAGGGTTCCTCTGGCTTCTTGAGAGGCTCTAATGGGATGGCGGGCCAGGGCTAGAACCCGCCTTCTCTCCCAGATACCTCATGATCAGCTGAGCACAGGGAGAGTCTGTAGCAGCTCTGCCCCATGACTCATTCACTTTAAGTGACCAACAGAAAAGCCCCGAACTTGCACTCAAGGCTACTACACCCTTCGTTGAGCTTTTCAACAGCCCCCTCAGGCCTGGATGTGCTGCCACACTGGGAAACTTTCACAGCACTTCAGACTAGCAACAAACCTGCTTTTCTGCTGCATTCCTCACACCTGTTTTTTTTCTGTTTCCTCCCACCTGGGTGTCCCTAGAGCTCTGACTCCACCTGCGCACACTCATACGGGCACTCAGCTCCCTCGCCACTTTCCTTCTCCCTTCCTGGATGTGACCCCACTCAACAGGGTTTGTCCTTCATGCCCACGCTATACTCAGTGCCCCCCGCACCAACACCCCCGGCTGCTATCTGCTTCTCCAAACCCAGATCCTGGAGTTCGAGGTTCCTTCAACCTCACACTGTCAAAATTTATAAGGAGCCTCCAAAATTTATAAGGTGCTCGTCTCTGATTAAACTCTGTTTAACCAGAAGTGGTCTAGGGAGGATAAACAAGATCTCAATCTTGTTCTCTAACAATCCTCAATCTAGAATGTAGACCAAGAAAATTAAAGACAGATGATATAAATGAGTCTATGAGATAAATTCAAATGCAGTAAGAAAGAGCTTTGAATAGAAGAAATTACATCTGTTCTCTTACTGGGATCAAGGAGTAATTCATTCAGTATCTGAGCAGGGTCATGGAAAATCTATGATTTTCAATTGGTTTGTCCAATATAAATATTTTATTAAATGACTTTTCTAAGTTTTTATAGCAACACAAAAATTACTTTTATGTAAATAAGTATGACATCACTTTTTGTTATTTACATAAGTCAGCACTTGAAAATCAGAGCAATTGATTTTGATAAAGAGATGTTATGAGATCCCGCAAAATGAAGACAAGGTGACCTTTAAACGCTGAAGGAATCCCCAGAGAAGGCCATTGTGTTCTGAGCCTTAAGCTTCTTGATGGCCACATGTAGAGAGGTATAGTTCCTTACTGTTAGCTCAATTGGGCTATTTATTTTTGAGCTTACTGTTTGTTGTTGTTTAAAATGTCATCTGGGACTCAAGGCTCTAGAAACTTAGGGAAAGGCAAAATCATGTGGAAGGAAGTATTTCTTGGCAATAACAAATCTACAACATGGCACCTCATCAACAGAAATTCTTGAAGGTCACAAACTCCACACTTTGGTTCACACAGTTCATCTAATGCTCATGTGAAACAAAATATGTTAGATCCTGAGGGAATGGTTTGCCTAACAAAACAAGGACAACAGGAAGTACCTGTTAGAAAGAGCTTTCTATGTGTGAGAGAGAGAGAACAGAAACAAGGCTACTTTGTTCCCGGCCAGGACTGCTGTGTGAGTAGACATACACCCTTTGTTCTCCTACCTGTTCACCCTCTTCCTTGTGCTGTTCCTTCCCTAGTCCCTGCCAGCAAGCATCAGTCAGCACTCACCCAGACGTGCTCCTGAGTTCCCTCCACAGAATAATAGAACAAGTGTCTACCACTCACTCAGAGCCCAGATCAGGGCCAGAAGAGCCTGTATCTTGGTCCTTCCCCAAAACTGCTCTTCACAGAAAAATAGAACTCTAGCTATAGACAGTAAAGAGAAATTAAACTCCAGCCATAGACAGTAAAGAGCATTAGGCATTTGCCTTGCACACAACTAACCCAAATTCAATCTCCCACACTTAAGGCCCCAACACCACGAGGACTGATCCCTGAGCACATCATTAGGAAATTTTGAATGTGTCAAATTCAAACTTCCTCTTACATTCCCCGAAGAATGAGTAGAAAACAGAGGATGATATATTAAATTAGTATACACAAACCATTGCACTACTGTTCTCTTAGCACAGCCTAAATGGTGAGGCGATATGAAGACATTCATACAACAACCTCACCCGCCGTGTCCTTTCCACATAGTCACAGCTTGTCAGAATTTTCCTTTCAATGATGGGTTTATGTAGGTGGCACTAATTAAGTAAAACTATTCATTAAAGTTACTTTTAACTTAAAGGGATTGTAACAGGAAAAGATGAAGGACAAATCAAATATAATCAAGCCCATTCTGTTTCTATGCCTATGGTGGCTTCCAGAATATTCCTTCAAGGAAAATACATATGCAGTGTTCCCCAAAGTCAATGTTTCTACTCTTCTTGTATCCTCCCAGTCATCACCTGCGAGGGTCTTTGAAATGATGAGGATGAGGGTGATAGTAGTCTTGGGTGCAATCAACAGCACTTTCTATTTGTTCCCTTAAGGAAAATAAAATCTCAAAGAGACTTTGTGTTGTTTCTTTTTTTCCTGAAAAGGGGGAAGTAGGCCAAATAAGTTTAGAGAATTCTACTTCAGAGCAACTAACACCAAAATTAGATAATAGTGTCTTGAAAGTCTTGTCATTTTGGGTACCAGAACTTTAAAGTTCTGACAAATAAATCTGCACAAATAAAATCTGCACAAACAAATGAAGACGAAGATTAAAATTACATGACCAGAAATGCAAGATGGAAATTGATACATCAATCAACAAGAGTAATGACAAAGAATTATGTAGCCCAAATTGCAAATGGTTCTGAAATGGAGAAATTCCTGATTAAAGCTACTAAAATTAATTTGTACTCTTTTCAGCAGTCATAACTTTTAAAAATATAGATGATGTCTTCTAAGTTAATAATTTCAGATCCTGTTATTGTTCCTAAGCTCTTCTTGTAGCTTGACCAATGACAGATGGTAACATAACATGAAAACCATGAAGCTATACAAACCAAGATGCTCGTCTCTGCAAATTAGAATCAGAGAGCCATGTGGAGAGTTTGCATTTTCTCTGATAGACATGGGCAGTGGTAACTGAGAGTCTGGCTCCTTTATACTTTGGGGGAAGGTGGGGAAGGGTGCAAGTTTCAACACATGAAACCACATTGTAAGATAAATTGACAAAACTTAATATAACAACTCTGGTAGGCAATGGTTTACAGAAAACTAGGTGTCCAAGAAGGTAAAGGAAACAGCTCTTCTTTGGGGGGAATGGGGATGGTATTTGGTCACACCAGTGATGCTAGTAGGTTACTCCTGTTCGGCACTTAGGAATTACTCCTGGTAGTGCTTGGGGGAACCATATGGAATGAAGATGAACCCAGGTTGGCCACATGTTAGGCAAACACCCTACCTGCTATACTATAGCTCCAGTCTAACACAGATATTCTTACCAACCACTGAGCTGGTGATTAAGAGCCTACACCTGTGACATCCTTAATTTAACTGTGGGGAGGAAACTAAGCCATCAGCATAGTCCTGGTTCTGGGTTTGAGGCAAAGGGCTTAGTAGGGAGCAGGGAGCATTAGTGAATGAATCTGCACATTGAATTACAAACTACATTTTTAAAGTTTTTTTATTTCAGTAGGCCATAAATTTACTTTATATCAATCATTCAAAACTGGGATTTTTATAAACAAGAGACATTTGGTAACAGCTGGTGATATATAGGTCGCCTCAGTTGGTGGAAGTAGAGTCCTTCTGGCATCAAAAAAGTAGAGTTAGATGGTGTCGACTATCTACCGTGCATAGGAACAAACACCAGCAATCATCTGAATCAGAAGCTTGATCACATTCGGTTATTCATCAATTTGCTAGAGCGAGAACCAGTAACATTCTCATTTGACCCTATCACATGCCAGTATAACCCAATGGCAGCTGCTAGCTTCAGGAATACGAAGAGCCTCATTTGTTCAGGGTCTTGACAAAGAAGTCTGACCATCTTGTAGATGGGCAGCCACGTGATCTTTTGATGTCCCATGGGATCCGGTCGGTAATGGCTCTAGTCCAGCGGTCGCTCTCCAAATTGCATTACATGTACAGCCCATCTGATTTTCAATGTGTTGGCAAATGCGACAGCATCCCCTGACTCTGGAGCATCAATAGAAGTCGGAACTCTGGATTCCTTCTCTCACTTGAGTGAGGCATGATATTCCAAACATAGCTCTTTCAATTCCTCTTTGGGAGACCTGAATAGCATTCTCATCCTGCTTTCGTAAGGTCCAGGTCTCTGAGGCGTATGTAATGCAGGGAGACCGGTGGAGTCGAAGAGATGTGCCCGGAGCCGGAGGTTCTTTGCCTTTTTAGCTATTTCTTCAATGCTCTTGAAGGCATTCCATGCCACACATTTCCTCCTGCATCATGTTGAGTTCTCGACCTAGGTAAACATAACTGCTGCATTCAGAGACGTTTTTCCATTGAGAGTAAATAGGGCCTCTGGAATTAGTTCATTTTTCATGAACATTGTTTTGTTGGAGATTCAGCTATAGACCTATCTTTCCCCATTCTCGGTCGAAGCCAGCCAGCATTTGAGCAGCTTAGCTAATGTTTGGTGTTATTAGCACAATGTCATCAGCAAAGCGGTGGTATTGTAGTTGCCGACCATCTATCTTCACTCCCATTCCTTCTATTCTAATTGTTGCATAATGCTCTCGAGGGTGGCGCCATGGCTTTTTGGTGAAACAGTATCACCCCTGCCGAACCCTCTTTTGACATCAATGATCAGTTCCTTTAGAATGATGAGTTCCTGGTGGTGAATCCGTAATACAGCTCACAAAGGATCTTGATGCATTGGGTTTGTATGCCCTGTAGGCTAGGGCTTCGATGACTGCTTTGGTCACCACAGAATTAAAGGCTTTCTTTTATTTTATATTTTGGGTTACACCCGGCAACGCTCAGGGGTTACTCCTGGCTCTGCACTCAGGAATTACTCCTAGAAGTGCTCAGGGGACCATATGGGATGCCGGGATTGAACCCAGGTTGACCACGTGCAAGGCAAATGCCCTTCCCACTGGGCTATCGCCCGGCCCCCTCAAAGGCTTTCTTTAAATCAATGAAAGTGAGACAGAGCAGCATCTTGAACTCCCTACAAACCTCAATGAGCTTGGTTACCATGTGGATATGGTCAATTGTGCTGAATCCTTTCTGGAAGCCAGCTTGCTCACATGGTTGTCCTTCGTCTAATGTTTTGCCAATCCTGTTCAGGATGACTAGAGTGAACAGCTTGTAGATGACAGACAACAGGTAGATGGGGTGATAGTTGCCAATGTCATGGATGTCTCCCTTCTTGAACAGTAGAACTGTTCTGCTGGTTTTCCATTGGGAGGGCACCTTGCATTCAGACAGGTAGCGTGTGAAGAGCCGAGCCAGTGTATTGATGAGTACTGACGGCAGATTCTCATGTGTTCGGGTCTGACTTTGTCTAGGCCACGTGCTGTTCACTTCTTTACCAATGAAACGGCATGTCAGATTTCAGAAGGGATAACGTTGGGGAACGACATATCCATCCTGCAGAATTTGGTATGTGGGCAGGTGGACGTGGCTATAAAGGAGATCTGAGTAGAAGTCATGGGTAATCTTCTCCATCACCTTTCTGGAAGAGGTGATAGATCCACCAGGATGTTGGAGGTCAGTCATCTTGGTCTTATAGTTGGCGAATGATAGGAGGGTGTTGAGAATGTTTTTCCTGGCTTCTGCTGCATTGGCCAATATTTCTGCTCTTCTCTCTTTGAGGTCTACCTTTATCATTTCTATGCACTGCTTTGCGAGCTTGTTAGCATTTTGTTGCCTGAGGCTCGCACTTGGCCATGTTGGCGAATGAGCGTGAGAGTTTTTGAAAGACAGGCATCCTTTTGTGACTTTCTCTCTCTCTCTCTCTCTCTCTCTCTCTCTCTCTCTCTCTCTCTCTCTCTCTCTGGCGCTTCTTCGCACAATCATGGAGGTGTTGAACCAGTGGGCTGTTTTCTTCATCAATGTCATGAATGATGGCATCTTCCCATGTTGCTGCAATGGTGCCAAAGAGTTCCCAGTTGGTCGTCATTCTGGGAGTTCTCTTCTTAAACTTTCCAGCCTTTTCTTCCTTTTTGCGTGACATAGAATTTTGCACGAAGGAGATGGTGATCTGATCCTGTTTGGAATTTGGGGACACAGCTACATCAGTCAGGCAAAACCTTCTATTGAATAAGATGTGGTCAGTTTCATTGTGGAATTGTCCACCAGGAGATTCCCATGTCCAACGTTTCAATTCAGTCTTCTAGAACCATGAGTTCCCATGAATCATCTGACATGATGAACTCCAGATAGTCACTCTCACCCTGTTTGTTCCATTCTAGGACATGGGTCCACAAAGATGTGGAGTTCTCTGGCCGATTTTCTCGGTCCTATCTTTTCTTTAAAATCACCAACTATGATCTTGTAAAAAGTGTGATCTTCTTTATAGAACTCCTCCAATTCCATGCAGAATTTCTCAATTTCTTCTTCCTTGTATGTGGATGTTGGTGCATAGACAACGAAGATAGAAACTGCCAGCAGTGGGCCACATCTCTTCAGGTGTAATTGTCCTATCCTGTTTGTTAGGCATTCAGATGAATCAATGTTCACTCACGGCCATGTTCGTGTTGACAAGGACACTGACATCTTGTCAGAACATGCAACAAAACGATGCCTCTTTTGTTGTGCATGTTCCAAGGAACAGATCTTCTCTGGTGTCAAAAACAGTGTGATGCACTTGACGCTTCCTTGTCTCGGTCACACCAATGATGTCATACTTGATCTTTTTTGCGCTTGCATCAGGTCCTCGATATATGCTTCTGATGCCCGCGCATATGCATTGAAAATACAGGTAGTCATTTCAGTCCTTCTTCATTTTGGCAGCCTAGTTTGACCCTGAGATTTTATCAAACACACCTTGTTCGTCCTTCTTAGTGCTGCCGCATTAAGGGCGCTCTTTCAGGGTCGAGGGAATAAATGTTTCTGGCCTCCTGGAAAAGTAGTGTGAGATTGTGTCAACTAACTACTGTGCATAGGAGAAACCGCAACCATCTTCTGAATCAGAAGCTACTTTGAAATGGAGAAATCCTGCTACTGAGGAAACAAACATAAGGAAATGTCTTATATCCTTGAGGAGGTAAATTAAGCAATAATATCTACTAAAAAAGAAAAAGAAATTTTGAATCAAGCTCAGAAAAAATTAAAAACATAAGAAAATGGAAAAAACAAAACCATTATTTCTCATACCTTTCACACAAGTTAATTTTAAATGCATTAAAGACCTCAGTATTAGATCCAAGATCATGAAATACATTAAAAAAACACACACAAAAGCTCCATGGATATGGACCCCAGATATATTCTCAATGATTTTATTTAATTTTACGGAAGCAAAGATAAACAAATAGGGGCCTGGAGTGATAGTCCAGCAGGGAGGGCGTTTGCCTTGCACAAGGTTTACCTAGGTTCAATCCCCAGCATTCCATACGGTCCCCAAGTACCACCAGGAGTAATTCCTGAGTGGAGAGCCAGGATAACCCCTGAGCATCGCTGGGTGTTTATCTCAGGTAGATAGATTTTTACTTGCACGGACACATTAACGCATCCGCACAGTTTTGAATTTTGGGGTGTCAGTTCCGAGTCAGGGGTTGGGGTGGAAGTAGTCCGTGGAAGATATGAAGAAGCTGAGTGTCGCTTGGTCCCCATCTCAAAGTTCCAGCCCTTTAACCTGGAACTGAGTGTCTCGAGGAGTGCCCACCACGCCAACCCACCTGGTGAAGAGAGTGGGGAGCTTCAGGGGGTAGGGGGGGAAGTAGTCCAGTGGAAGATATGAAGAAGCAGGGTGTGGCTTGGTCCCTTCTCAAAGTTCCAGCCCTTTTAACCTGGAACTGAGTGTCTCGGGGGAGTGCCCGCCGCACCAATGCACCTATTTATAGCAAACAAAGGAAAAGGCTTCCTCCAGTCCTTTAGGTATGAATGAAGCCTCAGCTCTTACCTTGTAGGAACACTAGTTTATATTTATATCCCAAAAATGAATACAGTCATTCATTCTATATCAGTCCTTTACCTTCTGACTAATTTCACTAAGGATAATAATCTCCATGTTCATCCATTTGTAGACAAATTTCATGACTTCGCTTTTTCCTGACAGCTACATAGTATTCCATCGTGCAGATGTACCATAGTTTCTTTTATAGAGTGTTCTTTCTCTCAGACATTCTAGTTATTTCCCAAATTCTGGCTATTGTGAATAGCACTGCAACAAAAATAGAAGTGCAGAGGGTGTTTCTTTTTTTGTGTTTGGGGTATCCAGGGTATATTCCCAGGGGTGGTATTGCTGGGTCAAGTGGGTGCTCAATTTCTAGTTTTTGGAGGAATCTCCATATTGTTTTCCCAAAAGGTTGTAGCAGCCAACATTCCCACCAACAATGGATGAGAGTCCCTTTATCCCCACATTTTTATCAGGCAAAAAAAAGCAATAAAAAGTTAGTTAGATGCAATTTTTTAAAAAAGCTAATAATTTTGCTTCTATATGATCCAGCAATACCACTCCTAATATCTACTTCAAAATCCAAAAAGCTCCATTCAGAAAAGACATTTGTACTCCTGTTAATTCATAGCATTATGCACATGATCAAAATCAGGAAACATTCTAAATGTCAAAGAACAGATAACTTAAAAAAGAAACTATGAGATATATACATATACATTATATATGTCATATATAATATCATTTACATATATAGATACATACAGATACATACACAATGGAATACTACTTGCATTTGAGATGAAAGTTGGATATATGATGAAATTTGCCACTATGTGGATGGAACTGGAGGATGTCTTGCTGAGTAAAGTTAATAAAAAGGACAGATACAGAATAACCAATTTCATAATGGGATCACTTGATCACTTGATCACTTGAATCCCGTTATTCATCGATTTGCTCGAGCGGGCGCCAGTAACATTTCCATTGGACCCTATCACGTGCCAATGTAGCCCAATGGCATCTGGTTGATTCAGGAATATGAAGAGCGCCAAACCGTTCCTTCAGGGTCTTGACAAGGAAGTCTGACCATCTTGTAGGTGGGCAGCCATGTGATCTTTTGACATCCCGTGGGATCCAGTCAGTAATGGCTCTAGTCCAGCGGTTGTCTCCAAATCGCATTACATGTCCAGCCCATGTGATTTTCGAAGCCTTGGCAAACGAGACAGCGTCCCCTGATTCTGGAATATCGACGGAGGTCAGAACTCCGGATTCCTTCACTCACTTGAGTGAGACGTGATATTCCAAGCATAGCTCTTTCCATTCCTCTTTGGGAGACCCGAATTAGGCATTCTCATCCTGCTTCGTAGGGCCCAGGTCTCTGAGGCGTATGTTAATGCAGGGAGAACAGTGGAGTCGAAGAGATGTGCCCGGAGCCGGAGGTTCTTTGTCCTTTTTAGCTATTTCTTCGATGCCTTTGAAGGCATTCCATGCCTCTCTCTTCCTCCTGCGCAGCTCAGGTTTTAGGTCGCCCATCATGTTGACTTCTCGACCTAGGTACACATAACTGCTGCATTCAGAGATGTTTGTTCCATTGAGAGTGATGGGGCCTCAGGAACTAGTTCATTTTTCATGAACATAGTTTTCTTCAGATTCAGCTGTAGACCTATCTTTCCACATTCTCGGTCAAAGTCAGCCAGCATTTGTGCTGCTTGGCTAATGTTTGGTGTTATTAGAACGATGTCATCAGCGAAGTGGAGGTGGTGTAGTTGCTGACCATCTATCTTCACTCCCATTCCTTCCCATTCTAACTGTCGCATAATGGGATATAAAAATATATATAGTAAAGGGAATAACCAAATACCCAAGCAACAGAATTTGTGTCCTCTTCTATTCAGCTAGCCTTACAATGGTGGGAAGACAGTGAGGATAAATGGGGCACTGGGACAATGACAGAGGAAAGGTTAGGGGTCTGGTACTGGAATGCAATATATGTAAAACCCTATCTCTGACAGTATTTTTTAAATCACAATGAGTAAAATTTTTAATATTTAAGGAAAAACAAAAATTCATTGATGTACTTTGTTTTAAAAGTCCTTAGTCCATCAAAGGTAAAAAAAACAAGAATTCGGCATTGTATTAGCAAGACTGACACTATACCACTGAACCCAGAAAATACTGTTTGTCTATTGGTTAGTTAGAACATCAGGCAATACTCAGAGGGTACTCCAGATTCTCTGCTGTATGGCGAAATGAACCTGAGCCTCCTACTTGCAAAGCACATACTCCAGTCCATTCAGCTAATTTTTTCTGCCTGAACCATGCTATTTTTTTATTTTTTATTATACCACCATGAGATATATAATTACAAAGATGTTCATAAGATGTTCATGTTTGGGTTTCGGTCATACAGTGTTCCAGCACCCATCCCTCCACCAGTGTCCATTTCCCACACCAATGTCCTCGATTCCCCCCCCTCCCACCCCTAGCCTGCCTCTATGGCAGGTTCTTATGTCCTTTCTCTTTATCTCTCTCTCTTTTCCTTCCCTTCCACATTGTGGATTACAATGCATACATTAAAAGGTTGTCATGTGTATCTTTTTGCCTGTATTTAATGCTCAGTTCTAATTGGTATTAGCACTTTCGACAATTATTAGCACACTGTTCCATTCTCTGTCTTACCTAGCCTCTGACCCCCACACGTTTGTGAGCCATGCTATTTTAATCCTTTTTTTTTCTACCCATCTCAAACATCAGGAAAGTATGAGCTCACTCAAAAAAAGTCAGGTTGAATCATATGGAATAAAAAGAGTTCAGAGGTGTCTTTTTTTTTTCAAAGGCAGAGACAGCAGTGTAGGGAACAATGTGGACATGAATTTGACCCCATTACTTTTTAATAGGTAACCTCTAGCAAGTTGTAAACCTCACTGGGCACCAATTTCCTTTTCTGTAAATTAGAGATAATGGTTCATCCAAATGCTAATCTCACAGGATTGTTGAGGAGAACAAATGACATGACCTAATACATAATAATTATTCAATCCCTATTAGACCTAAATTTTTATCTGAAATAGTTTTCCTAGAAACCAGACAGGCAAACCTGTCCCCCTTCAGATGTCCTATCCTGTGAACAAGCCCTATCCTTTCCTGAATTGGTTGACTTCCTGACCACTTCCTCATTTCCAAGCTGGGAAATTGTCAGCTTAAACTGGATGGTGGATGGTCTGACATAGGAAAAGACTGGGCCCCCTGGGATGAACCCAGAGCCATAGCTGAGCCTGGCAAGCTACCTGTGGAGTATTCGATATGCCAAAAACAGTAACAATAGAGATGAAGCCGACAAGGGACAGACCAGATGCACAGCTGTGCTGCCGGCCCATGTGGAGTAGTCCATGGAGTCTCTGAGGAATTGGCCAGTCTCCGACCAAGACTAACGTAGCTCCTAGGGTAAAAGCAGTCATGTGGGGGGGAAGCCACGCTGGCCGGAATTGTAGCAGGGATTTGGGCTCCTACCTCACCATGCTGGTGGGCGTGGCTATGGGCTTGTAGCCTCAGTAACAAGATGAACCAGACAGGGGCAGACCAAATGCACAGCTGTGACAGTGCACAGCCATGCAAGAAGCTTAGATAACAAAGTAGGCTAGGACCAGGTCCTTCCCAGGATCTTTCACATCTGTACACCATAAGGATCATTGTAGTTGTAACAAACTGGGGAGGTTGATGGGGAATTAGGAACTATAATGTCACACTAGAACTTACTACTGAATATACACGTAGATAATGTGTATATTCAGTATACATCCTAAACCTAAACCGTAAGGCAAGTCCCAAGGAGTAGGAGGAGAGAGAAATCCAGAGACAGAAATAGAGAAAGAGAGAAAGATGGGAGACTCAGATGCACAGGGGAGAGCTTCCATCTGGCTCCTCCCCGTAGCTCAGCTGACCATGAGGCTCCCAGGAGGCAAGATGGGATTTGGGAGTGGGCCCATCACCTCTGTAGGGCCTCGGAAGCAGCTGGATGAGACTTGCTCACCCTAGTAGCCGCCATTTTCATGGTCCAGACCTGGTACATCAAACGAGTAGAACCAATCATGTTCTAGAATATATTGCAATCTACAATGTGTAAGAAAGGGAAGCAAGAAGGAGAGAAAAGAAAGGAGATAACAAACCTGCCATGGAGGCAGGCTGTGGGGGGGAAGAAGTAGGGCTGTGGGGACATTGGTGATGGGAGATGGGCAGGGGGTGGATGGACAGGTGTTGGAAACACTGTGGAACCAAAATCCAAATGTGAACATCTTATAATTGTATATCTAACGGTGGTATAATAAAATATTTGAAAAAATAAACAGAGACCTTGTCACACAGCTATATGCAAAACAGGACAAAATCTTTGCATCCTACTTAGAAGAAATATGTAAAATGCTAATCTAGACTTCATAATTTTAAAATGCAATAAAAAATTCAAGACAGTGACTTATCATTTACCTAGCATATATCAATTTATAACCATTAGCATAATACTCATAATAGTATTCAACTATGGTTATAAGGCAAAATAACCACATCAGACACATTTTGATTTTGACTTTTAGTATGAAATGAAAGCTTCATCCACTGAAACATAGGATCTAATCTTTTAATTTGTTTGTTGGTTTACTTTTTTTCTTTGTGATTACTCAAAAAAGTCCACACTAAACATTTTCTTTTCCACTATCATGTTTATGTTTAACTAGAAAATATTTTCCAACACTTTCTCCCAGTTCTTTGTCAAAGCAGCTGCTACTCTGAATTAACACTTCTAAAACATACTCATCCTGGTATTAATAATTTTAAAAATTGACATAAATATTGATACATTATGTAATTTCATTATCAGTGAAATCAAAGAAAAGTACAGTATGTTGTCACATACATGGATTCCAACAAATATAAAATCTTTTTATTCTTTAAATTTAGTATTTTGTTCCTTGTTTTTTGAGACAGAGAAAGGGGTGGGTACAAATCTGATAGTGATTAGGACTTAGGCCTGGCTCTACCCCCAGGGATTATTCCTGGCGCATTTGGGGACCAAGCTCCAATAAGCTTACAAGGCAAGAGTTTTACCTACTCTACTTTACTTACACTACTTTGGCCCATAGGAGTTTTTTAAAAGCAAATATTGGTTTTCAGGGAGATGGGAGGTAGAGTGATAAATTTGATGGTGTTAGGGGTACAGAATTATAACAAGTAATAAACAAACCATAGACATTTAATTAATAAGATAATAGTTAGACCCACAGTCTTCAACTGCCAATGTGTAGAGAGGGTGCCAGTCTGCAGGAGTCAAAGGGATAAAAGGCAAAACTGTGCAAGTGCTTTAACCCCTGTCCTATCTCTCCAGCCCAGTCATCATTTATGTCTTCACGGAGAAGATAGTTAATGTGCACTGTATGACAGATGGGAGTTATAGTATAGCAGGTAGGGTGCTTGCTTGTACAATCCAACCTGGATTTGATTCCTGGCATCACATTTGATCCCCAAGCCTTGCCAAGCTGGAGTGCAGAGCCAGGAGTAATCCCTGAGCATAGCTCAGTGTGGCTCCAAACTCCCCCAAAAAAATGTTGAAGGAGGAGAAAGAGGAGGAGGAGGAAGAAGAGGAAGAGGAAGAACAAGAGCAAGAAGAACAAGAAGAACAAGCAAGTACAAGAAAAACAAGAACAAGAGCAAGAAGAACAATAACAAGAAAGAATAAGAAGAACAAGAAGAAAAACAAGAACAAGATCAAGAACAAAAACAAGATCAAGAACATGAACAAGAACTGTTACAGTACACTGTTGCCCAGAGCCTTTGCATCTTGCCTGGAGTTACTCTTGCAACCCATATCGTAGATAAGGTATGGAAAATAGTTTGAATCTGTGACTTTATATGGCAGTATATCTTACCATGTATTCTATGTTAGCTTGTATAAATATTTTCTCTCATGCTACCACAATAATCATGGGACTAGATAGATCTTACCAGTATATTTACCTGACCATGTTGGATCTCTAATTATAATCTAGTTATAAATAGACCATAGAGAATGTTGTTTGCCTCTAACCAAGCAAGCATGGCTCTATAATAAGTCTAAAGGCTAATATACAAAACAACTATGAAGTAAAGATGAGAATCTTGGGAAGACTTGGAGAAATATATACCTAGCTGTAGAATATCCATTGGTACAGATACATGCCCTGTCCCGCATCTACATAGGGTCTGGTGGAAAACCGAAGGCATGGCCTGCAGCCTTGGCTGGGGTGATATAATATTTCAATAGGACTAGGTGAGGTCCTGGGAGAGTTACCTGAGGGGGACTGATCCTAACTGCTTTCTGTTTATGTGGGCTTGTCAGGGCTGAAAAGTTATAAAAAGCTGTATATAAAAGTTATATAAAAGTTTTATAAAAGTTATAAAACCTGCTTTATTCCACGCCTCTTTCTTCCTCTCTTCCTGTTAGCCCTCTGCCTCTGCTTTCCTTCTCTCTGCTCTCTCTTCCCTGTTGGGCCTTAGCATGTGGTTATGGCCATCTTGGCCTAGTATTCAAAACCTACACCTGGCTGGGGCCCAACCAGGAACCTAAAGTCTGAGGTTTTCCTATCGTATAGTAACTGTATAGAGAGGAGCTAAGGCACTTACTCTGCACTTGACTGACCCTAGTTTGACACACAGTCCCCTGAGCACTAACCAGGAGTTCTCAAAGAACAGAGACATTCTTTTTATTTCCTGAAGTAACTTTTTGTAGTTTTCTTTGTAGAGATCCTTTACATTCTTTGTCAACCTATTCCTAGGTATTTGATTTTCTGCAGAGCAATTGTGAATGGGATAGTTTCTTTTTTTTTAATTTTTTATTTTTACAATTACAAAGATATACAATTAAAAAGTTCATATTTGGGTTTTGGTCATACAGTGTTGCAGCTGCCATCCCGCCACCAGTGCCCATCTCCCACCACCAACGTCCCCGGTTCCCTCCCCCTTCCCCCAGCCCTCCTCCATGGCAGGTTCTTTATTTCTTTCCCTTTCTCTCTCTTTCTCTTTTCCTTCTCCTCCAGACTATGGATTACAGAACATACATTAAAGGGTTGTCATGTGTATCTTTTTGCCTCTATTTAATGCTCAGTTCTAGGTTGGCATTAGTACCCTCGACAATTGTTAGCACACTGTTACATTTTCTGTCTTACCTAGCCTCTGACACCTACACGTTTGTGATAATTTCCACCTTTGACAAGACCTCCTGATATATGTTTCACTTGACTTTGGACATTGGTATCATAATATGTACATATATATTTATGTTATGCAAATAAATGCAGTCATTCTGTATCTGTCTCCCTCCTTCTGGCTAATTTCGCTCAACATAATCTTCTCAATGTCCATCCATTTATAGGCAAATTTTATAACTTCATTTTTCCTAACAGCTGCATAGTATTCCATTGTGTAGATGTACCAAAGTTTCTTTTGGGATAGTTTATTTAATGTCCCTTTCTTCTCTTTCGCTGTTTGCATAGAGGAAGGCCATTGACTTTTGGGTATTGATTTTGTACCCTGCCACTCTACTATAGAAATGTATTATTTCTAGGAACCTCTTGGTAGAGAGTTTCGGGTTTTCCAGGTATAATATCATGTCATCTGCAAATACTGATAACTTGGCTTCTTCCCTTCCTATCCGGATGCCCTTAATGTCTTTTTCTTCCCTGATTGCTATGGCAAGTACTTCCAGTACTATATTGAATAGAAGTGGTGAGAGTGGGCAGCCTTGTCTTGTCCTTGATCTTAAGGGGAAGGCTTTCAGTTTTTCCCAATTGAGAATGATGCTCGCTGTGAGCTTGTAGTAGATGGCCTGAATTATATTGAGGAAGGTTCCTTCAATACCCATTTTACAGAGAGCTTTTATCATGAACGGGTGTTGAACCTTGTCAAATGCCTTCTCTGCATCCATTGATATGATCATATGGTTTTTGTCTTTTTGTTGATATGATGTATTATGTTGATTGACTTGCGGATATTGAACCATCCTTGCATTCCCGGGATGAATCCCACTAGGTCATGGTGTATAATCTTCTTTGATGACTCTTTGGATTCTATTTGCTAGTATTTTGTTGAAGATCTTAGCATCTGTATTCATACAGAGATTGGTCTGTAGTTTTCCTTTTTTGTGACATCTCTGTCAGCTTTGGGTATCAGGGTGATATGTGCCTCGTAAAAAGCTATTTGGGAGTGTTTCTGTTCATCAATTTTCCGGAAGAGCTTAAAAAGAATTGGGAGTAGGTCTTCTTTAAAGGTTTTGTAGAATTCACTGGTGAATCCATCTGGACCTGGGCTTTTGTGTTTGGGGAGACTTTTGATTACCGATTCCATCTCCTCGATGGAAATAGGTTTGTTGAGGTATTCCAAATCTTCTAGTTGCAGACTTGGGAGCTATAGCAATTCAGGAATTTGTCCATTTCTTCTAGGTTCTCTTGTTTCGTGGCATACAGGCTCTCATAGTAATCTCTGATGATCTTTTGAATTTCTGTGGTTTCTGTTGTGATGTCCCCTTTTCATTTCTGATTCTATTTATTTGGGTTCTCTCTTTTCCTTTTCTTACAAGTCTTGTAAGTGATTTGTCAATCATGTTTATTTTTTCAAAGAACCAGCTTTTGGTTTCGTTGATCTTCTGGATTGTTTTTTGACATTCCATCTCATTGATTTCTGCTCTAAGTTTTATTATTT